>CAMZMU010000085.1:100608698-100876862 GCA_947311845.1 Poa pratensis
TGCAGGTTCCACGTTGGCACCCGGAATCCCTGGTGTTGCGCCCGCACTACACTCCTCCACCAACACCTTCGAAGCAAACCTCGTTTTCCTACTGGTCCGATTAAACCTTGTTTCATACTGAGGGAAAACTTACTGCTGCACTCATCATACCTTCCTCTTGGGGTTCCCAACTGACGTGTGACGTACAAGCAAATGTTTCTGGCACTATTTAACCTAGAGCCACCAACAACGTTTTCCTGGCGCCGTTGCCGGGGACAACAGAATTGCTTCTGCAAAGGAGTCTCTCACACCCAAACTCTTTACTTTGTTATTGTGTCTTGCTTAGTTTATTTTATATTTAGTTTTGTTTGCTTCTTTATATCAAAAACAACAAAAAAATTAGTTACTTGTTTTAATTCGGTTTGTTTTGTTTTTCAAATAATACTCCTGAGAACACTAAGTTGTGTGACTTCACAGCACAAACAACAATGATTTCATATGCACTCCTATTGCTCCACCACCTGCTTCTAAAGCAGAATTTTATGAAATTAAACCTGCTCTATTAAATCTTGTTATGAAAGAGCAATTTCTGGAGTTAGTACTGATGATGCTGCTGCCCATCTTAATAACTTTGTTGAACTTTGTGAAATGCAAAAGTATAAGGATAGGATGGGGATATTATAAAACTGAAACTTTTTACCTTTCTCCTTGAGAGGAAGAGCAAAGAATGGTTGCATTTCTTTGCCTAAATAGTATTAATCTTGGACAAAATGCAAAGATGCTTTCATAGGAAATATTATCCTCCTGCTAAGATTAAATCCTTGAGAAGTAGCATTATGAATTTTAAACAACTTGAAATGAACATGTTGCTCAAGCTTGGGAAAGAATGAAATCTTTGGTGAAGAATTGTCCCACTCATGGACTGACTACTTGGATGATCATCCAACCTTTTATGCAGGATTAAATTTTTCCTCAAGGAACTTATTGGATTCAGCCTCTGGAGGAACCTTTATGTCCATCACTTTAGGTGCAGCAACAAAGCTACTTGATGATATGATGATCAACTATTCCGAATGGCACACCGAAAGAGCTCCTCAAGGTAAGAAGGTAAATTCTGTTGAAGAAACCTCCTCTTTGAGTGATAAGATTGATGCTATATGTCTATGCTTGTGAATGGTAGATCCATGTTGATCCTAATAATATTCCTTTAGCTTCATTGGTTGCTCAAGAAGAGCATGTTGATGTAAACTTCATTAAAAACAACAACTTCAACAACAATGCTTATAGGAAAAATTTTGGTAGCAACAATTATAAGCCTTATCCTTCAAATGGTTATGGTAATTCTTATGGTAATTCCTACAGCAACAATAGAAGTTGTCCTCTGATCTTGAAGCTATGCTTAAAGAATTTATTAGCACACAAAAAGCTTTCAATAAAACTGTGAGGAAAAGTTTGAAAAAATTGATGATCTTGTCTCTAAAGTTGATAGTCTTGCTCATGATGTTGAAATTCTAAAAACTGAAAGTTATGCCTAATGAAGTTAAAGATATTAAGTCATTTGCTACAAGCAAATGCCATCCAAGTTCGAATTGATATAATATTAGGATGTTGGCTGAATTGCATGCTAGGTGGGAAAAAGAGGAAGAACTTGAAAAAGAGGATAGTTATAGTTAGAGTTTGTACTATCACCACCACTAGTAATGCTAATGATTCACATGCTAGTAAACCTCCTACTACTGATGGTAATGTTATTGGTGGTTGATGATGTCTCTACTAATCTGCAAAGCGTTTGAAATTGCCTAAAACTGCTGAAACTTTTTTCTGATAAAAGTGCTGAAATTTTTCAAACATGGAGGCAATGGTTCCACCACCATTGACAATAATGATTTTGATTTTGATGAATTGTAACATCTCTGAAGTTATTATGTTCTTGCAAAAATTAGCTAGAAGTCCCAATGCTAGCACTATTAATTTGGCTTTTACAAAGCATATTACAAATGCTCTTTTGCAAGCTAGGGAGGAGAAGTTGAAACTTAAAGCTTCTATTCCTAGGAAATTAGAAGATGTGGGAACCCATCATTAAGGTAAAGGTGAATGATTTTTATTGCAATGCCTTGTGTGATCTTGGTGCAAGTGTTTCGGTTTTGCCCAAGAAGCTTATGAATTCTTGATTTGCCACCTTTGGAACATTGTTATTTGGATGTTTTTCCTCGCTGATAATGCTATGAAGAAACCTTTGGGGCGAGTTAATGATGTTTTTATTACGGTAAAAGATAACCTTGTCCCCGTTGATTTTATTGTTATGGATATTGAATGCAATGCATCTTGTCCTATTGTTTTGGGAAGACCTTTTCTTCGAACTGTTGGTGCCATCATTGATATGAAAGAAGGTAATATAAGGTACCAATTTCCTCTCAAGAAAGGTATGGAACACTTCCCTAGGTAAGAGAATGAAGTTACCTTTTGACTCTATTGTTAGAGCAAGTTTATGTTTCATGCTCTTCTCTTGACAACACTTGATTTTCACTTTCTGCGCCTAGCTGAAAGGCGTTAAAGAAAAGCGCTTATGGGAGACAACCCATCATTTTTAATTTGCTGTTATTTTTGTTTTCTTTGAGTCAAGATTTTTGTTACTTCTGTAGCAACTCCTTTGTATCTTTATTTTATCGCAATGTTGTGCCAAGTAAAGTTCTATATTGAAAGTTGATGCAAGATTTGGATTTCTGCGCAGTGACAGATTTTAGCTGTCACGGATTTGAGCTTATCTCCAGTAGAAAATTCAAAAAATTCTGAGACAAAACACGCATATTCCTGAGATATGTCGCAACTTTCATTATTTTAGGCCAGATCCATCTGAGCAACTTAAGTGCCTCGAAAAAATTCGTCATTCCAGACTGTTCTGTTTTTTGACAGATTCTTCCTTTGTTTTGCATTCGCCTTTTACTGTGTTTGTGTGGATTTCTTGCTCCACAAAGCATTGGTGGCTGTAGCTAATGTCCAGAAGCTTTGGGATTGATTGTATCATTACAGAATAAGAAATTTTTGATTATGCACAACCCTCTAATGAGAACTGTCTTGAGTTTGGTGTGAAGGAAGTTTTCAAGGATCAAGCGAGAAGGGTGATATTATGTGATCAAGAAGAGTGAAAAGCCTAAGCTGGGGATGCCCCCGTGGTTCATCCCAACCATATTCAGAGAGACTCAAGCGTCTAAGCTTGGGGATGCCCAAGGCATCCCCTTCTTCATCAACAAACTTATCAGTCATCTCTAGTGAAACTATATTTTAATTCCTTCACATCTTATGCGCTTTACTTGGAGCGTCTGTGTGCTTTTATTTTTGTTTTTGTTTGAATAAATTCGGATCCTAGCAATCCTTGTGTGGAGAGAGACACGCTCCGCTTTTCATGTGAATACTCATGTTCTTCACTTATATTTGTTGAGTATTCTTAACTAGCTACTGCAGTGCTTTTAGCTCCTGTTTTTCATGCATCTCTTCGAGCTGTTAGCACTTGTTTATAAATACTCTCTTGCTGCATTATATTATCATTTGGAGAGTTTATGTTTAATTAAATTGATTGGTTTGTTTGGAAGAAAGAAATGCTACATAGTAGTTGGTATTGAAAGACATATGCATTCTTGTAGATCATTGTCTTGTTTGATTGATGCTTTGCAATTGTTTGAGCACTCAAGTAGATCATGTTTAAGCTCTTGCATCATGTAGTTAAAGCCTAGTAGTGGAGAACTACCGTAGAGCTTGTCGAGACTTGGGATGCATATTTGTTCTCTCTAAGGTCTAGATATTTTCTGGTAAAATGTTTGAGCAACAAGGAAGACAGTGTAGAGTCTTATAATACATTGCAATATGTTTTTAGTGATTCTTGCTGTACCGGTTTATACTTGTGTTTGCTTCAAACAACCTTGCTAGCCTAAACTCTGTACTGAGAGGGAATGCTTCTCGTGCATCCAAACCTTGAGCCAAAACCCATGCCATTTGTGTCCACCATACCTACCTACTATGTGGTATTTCCTGCCATTCCAAGTAAATATTTCATGTGCTACCTTTAAACTATTCAAAACTTATTACTCCTTATTTGTGTCAATGTTTTTATAGCTCATGAGGAAGTAGTGGTGTTTTATCTTTCAATCTTGTCATTTACTTCTGACAGACTTTCACCTGGACTAGTGGCATATACATCCGCTTATCCAATAATTTGCAAAAAGAGCTGGCAACGGGTGCCCAGCCCCAATTAATTACAACTTTCATTAATAATTCTCTTCACATGTTTTGCCCTGATTTATCAGTAAGCAACTTAATTTGCAATAGACACTCCTCCATGGTATGTGAATGTTGGAAGGCACCGCGAGGATTCGGTTAGCCATGGCTTGTGTAAGCAAAAGGTTGGGAGGAGTGTCATCTATAAAGAAACTAAAATACATGTGTAAACAAAAGAGAAGAGGGATGATCTACCTTGCTGGTAGAAATAACGTCCTTCATGGGAGCCGCTCTTTGAAAGTCTGGTTGACAAGGGGGTTAGAGTGCCCACTACCATTCGTTGACAACAACAAACACCTCTCAAATACTTATTTTTGTGCTCTCTATATGCTTTCGAAAACTTAAAAAGCTCTAGCACATGACTTAATCCTGCTTCCCTCTGCGAAGGGCCTATCTTTTACTTTATGTTGAGTCAGTTTACCTACTCCTTTCTATCTTAGAAGCAAACACTTGTGTCAACTTTGTGTGCATTGATTCTTGCATATTTACTTATTGCACTTGTTATATTGCTTTATGTTGACAACTATCCATTAGATATACATGTTACAAGTTGAAAGCAAATGCTGAAACTTAATCATCCTTTGTGTTGCTTCAATGCCTTTTACTTTGAACTTATTGCTTTATGAGTTACCTCTTATGCAAAACTTTTTGATACTTGTCTTGAAAGTACTATTCATGAAAAGTTTTTGCTTATATGATTCATTGTTTACTCTTTATCTATTTGTTAGCAAACTATAGATCATTGCTTTGAGTCACTTCATTCATGACATGAGCCTTGCAATATATTGATCAAGATTGTGTGAAAGCATGTCTCCTCAGAAATTATTTGTTGTTATCGTTTTACCTACTCGAGGACGAGTAGAACTAAGCTTGGGGATGCTTGATACGTCTCCAACGTATCCATAATTTCTGCTGTTCCATGCTTTATTATACCATTGCTACATGTTTTATATACACTTCGTATCACTTTATGCATTTTCTGGGACTAACCTATTAACAAGATGCCACAGTGCCAGTTCCCTGTTTTCTGCTGTTTTTGGTTTCAGAAAGTTACTTCTGGAAATATTCTCGGAATTGCACGAAACAAAAGGCCATGTCCTATTTTTCCAGCACGTACAGAGTCCGAAGGAGAGACGAAGAGGAGCCAGGAGATGGCCAAACCACACCCAGGCGCGGTGGGCCCTCTGCCGCGCCTGCAGTGTGGTTTGGGCCCCTCGGGGGTCCGCCGACATCGCCCCTTCGCCTATTTATTCCCCGAGACGCGAAAACCCTAAAACACCGAGCCTTTCATCCAGAACATATTCGCTGCCGCCGCCGTCGTCAACCCTAACTCGGGGGGTTCCTGAAGCTCTTCCCGGCACCCTGCCGGAGAGGGGATCATCACCGGAGGGCTCTACATCACCATGCCCGCCTCCGGAGTGATGCGTGAGTAGTTCATCCTTGGACTATGGGTCACTAGCAGTAGCTAGATGGTTGTCTTCTCCACTTGTGCCATCATGTTTAGATCTTGTGAGCTGCCTATCATGATCAAGATCATCTTATTGTAATGCTACATGTTGTGTTTGCTGGATCTGACTTATATTGATACCTATGTGGAGCTGAATATTATATTATCATGTCTATGTCATTTGTGATCTTGCATGCTCTCCGTTACTTGTTGAAGCCTTGGCCACGTGAATACTTGTAACTCCAAGAGGGGGTATTTATGCATGATAGTTGGGTTCAACCTCTATTTAACCTGGGATAGTGACAGCAAGTTCTAAGGTTGTAGATGTGTTGTTGCCACTAGGGATAAAACAGCAATGCTTTATTCAAGGATGAATGTATTGTTTACATTACGCACATTACTTAATGCAATTGTCTGTTGCTTGCAACTTAATACTGAAGGGGTACGGATGTTAACCGGAAAGTGGACTATTTAGGCATAGATGCATGCTGGATAGCGGTCTATGTACTTTGTCGTAATGCCCAAATGAATCTCATAGTAGACACCACAGCTCACACATGCATGTTATATGCACTTATCAATTGTCAATTGCCCAGCTGTAATTTGTTTACCCAGCATGTTAGTTATCTTATTGGAGAGACACCACTAGTGAACTGTGGACCCCGGTCCATTCTTTTACATCTGAAATACAATCTACTGCAATCATTGTTCTCTACTGTTTTATGCAAACAAACATCATTTTCCATTCGATACGTTTAACCCTTTGTTTTCAGCAAGCCGGTGAGATTGACAACCTCACTGTTAAGTTGGGGCAAAGTAGTTTGATTGTGTTGTGCAGGTTCCACGTTGGCACCGGAATCCCTGGTGTTGCGCCGCACTACACTCCTCCACCAACACCTTCGAAGCAAACCTCGTTTTCCTACTGGTCCGATTAAACCTTGGTTTCATACTGAGGGAAAACTTACTGCTGCACTCATCATACCTTCCTCTTGGGGTTCCCAACTGACGTGTGACGTACAAGCAATTGTTTCTGGCACTATTAACCTAGAGCCACCAACAACGTTTTCTGGCGCCGTTGCCGGGGACAACAGAATTGCTTCTGCAAAGGGAGTCTCTCACACCCAATCTCTTTACTTTGTTATTTGTCTTGCTTAGTTTATTTTTATTTAGTTTTGTTTGCTTTCTTTATATCAAAAACACAAAAAAATTAGTTACTTGTTTAATTCGGTTTGTTTTGTTTTTCAAAATGAATACTCCTGAGAACACTAAGTTGTGTGACTTCACTAGCACAAACAACAATGATTTCATATGCACTCCTATTGCTCCACCTGCTTCTAAAGCAGAATTTTATGAAATTAAACCTGCTCTATTAAATCTTGTTATGAAAGAGCAATTTTCTGGAGTTAGTACTGATGATGCTGCTGCCCATCTTAATAACTTTGTTGAACTTTGTGAAATGCAAAAGTATAAGGATATGGATGGGGATATTATAAAACTGAAACTTTTTCCTTTCTCCTTGAGAGGAAGAGCTAAAGAATGGTTGCTTTCTTTGCCTAGAAATAGTATTAATTCTTGGACAAAATGCAAAGATGCTTTCATAGGGAAATATTATCCTCCTGCTAAGATTATATCCTTGAGAAGTAGCATTATGAATTTTAAACAACTTGATAATGAACATGTTGCTCAAGCTTGGGAAAGAATGAAATCTTTGGTGAAGAATTGTCCCACTCATGGACTGACTACTTGGATGATCATCCAAACCTTTTATGCAGGATTAAATTTTTCCTCAAGGAACTTATTGGATTCAGCCTCTGGAGGAACCTTTATGTCCATCACTTTAGGTGCAGCAACAAAGCTACTTGATGATATGATGATCAACTATTCCGAATGGCACACCGAAAGAGCTCCTCAAGGTAGAAGGTAAATTCTGTTGAAGAAACCTCCTCTTTGAGTGATAAGATTGATGCTATTATGTCTATGCTTGTGAATGGTAGATCTCATGTTGATCCTAATAATATTCCTTTAGCTTCATTGGTTGCTCAAGAAGAGCATGTTGATGTAAACTTCATTAAAAACAACAACTTCAACAACAATGCTTATAGGAATAATTTTGGTAGCAACAATTATAAGCCTTATCCTTCAAATGGTTATGGTAATTCTTATGGTAATTCCTACAGCAACAATAGAAGTGTGTCCTCTGATCTTGAAGCTATGCTTAAAGAATTTATTAGCACACAAAAAGCTTTCAATAAAACTGTTGGGAAAAGTTTGAAAAAATTGATGATCTTGTCTCTAAAGTTGATAGTCTTGCTCATGATGTTGAAATTCTAAAACTGAAAGTTATGCCTAATGAAGTTAAAGATATTAAGTCATTTGCTACAGCAAATGCCATCCAAGTTCGAATTGATAATAATATTAGGATGTTGGCTGAATTGCATGCTAGGTGGGAAAAAGAGGAAGAACTTGAAAAAGAGATAGTATAGTTAGAGTTTGTACTATCACCACCACTAGTAATGCTAATGATTCACATGCTAGTAAACCTCCTACTACTGATGGTAATGTTATTGGTGTTGATGATGTCTCTACTAATTCTGCAAAGCGTTTGAAATTGCCTAAAACTGCTGAAACTTTTTCTGATAAAAGTGCTGAAATTTTTCAAACTATTGGAGGCAATGGTTCCACCACCATTGACAATAATGATTTTGATTTTGATGATTGTAACATCTCTGAAGTTATTATGTTCTTGCAAAAATTAGCTAGAAGTCCCAATGCTAGCACTATTAATTTGGCTTTTACAAAGCATATTACAAATGCTCTTTTGCAAGCTAGGGAGGAGAAGTTGAAACTTAAAGCTTCTATTCCTAGGAAATTAGAAGATGGTTGGGAACCCATCATTAAGGTAAAGGTGAATGATTTTTATTGCAATGCCTTGTGTGATCTTGGTGCAAGTGTTTCGGTTTTGCCCAAGAAGCTTTATGATATTCTTGATTTGCCACCTTTGGAACATTGTTATTTGGATGTTTTTCTCGCTGATAATGCTATGAAGAAACCTTTGGGGCGAGTTAATGATGTTTTTATTACGGTAAAAGATAACCTTGTCCCCGTTGATTTTATTGTTATGGATATTGAATGCAATGCATCTTGTCCTATTGTTTTGGGAAGACCTTTTCTTCGAACTGTTGGTGCCATCATTGATATGAAAGAAGGTAATATAAGGTACCAATTTCCTCTCAAGAAAGGTATGGAACACTTCCCTAGGAAGAGAATGAAGTTACCTTTTGACTCTATTGTTAGAGCAAGTTATGATTTGATGCTTCTTCTCTTGACAACACTTGATTTTCACTTTCTGCGCCTAGCTGAAAGGCGTTAAAGAAAAGCGCTTATGGGAGACAACCCATCATTTTTATTTGCTGTTATTTTTGTTTTCTTTGAGTCAAGGATTTTTGTTACTTCTGTAGCAACTCCTTTGTATCTTATTTTATCGCAATGTTGTGCCAAGTAAAGTTCTATATTGAAAGTTGATGCAAGATTTGGATTTCTGCGCAGTGACAGATTTTTAGCTGTCACGGATTTGAGCTTATCTCCCTGTAGAAAATTCAAAAAATTCTGAGACAAATCACGCATATTCCTGAGATATGTACGCAACTTTCATTATTTTAGGCCAGATCCATCTGAGCAACTTAAGTGCCTCGAAAAAATTCGTCATTCCAGACTGTTCTGTTTTTGACAGATTCTTCCTTTTGTTTTGCATTCGCTCTTTTACTGTGTTTGTGTGGATTTCTTTGCTCCACAAAGCATTGGTGGCTGTAGCTAATGTCCAGAAGCTTTGGGATTGATTGTATCATTACAGAATATGAGAATTTTTGATTATGCACTAACCCTCTAATGAGAACTGTCTTGAGTTTGTGTGAAGGAAGTTTTCAAGGATCAAGCGAGAAGGGTGATATTATGTGATCAAGAAGAGTGAAAAGCCTAAGCTTGGGGATGCCCCCGTGGTTCATCCCAACCATATTCAGAGAGACTCAAGCGTCTAAGCTTGGGGATGCCCAAGGCATCCCCTTCTTCATCAACAAACTTATCAGGTCATCTCTAGTGAAACTATATTTTAATTCCTTCACATCTTATGCGCTTTACTTGGAGCGTCTGTGTGCTTTTATTTTTGTTTTTGTTTGAATAAATTCGGATCCTAGCAATCCTTGTGTGGGAGAGAGACACGCTCCGCTTTTTCATGTGAATACTCATGTTCTTCACTTATATTTGTTGAGTATTCTTAACTAGCTACTGCAGTGCTTTTAGCTCCTGTTTTTCATGCATCTCTTCGAGCTGTTAGCACTTGTTTATAAATACTCTCTTGCTGCATTATATTATCATTTGGAGAGTTTATGTTTAATTAAATTGATTGGTTTGTTTGGAAGAAAGAAAATGCTACATGTAGTAGTTGGTATTGGAAAGACATATGCATTCTTGTAGATCATTGTCTTGTTTTGATTTGATGCTTTGCAATTGTTTTGAGCACTCAAGTAGATCATGTTTAAGCTCTTGCATCATGTAGTTAAAGCCTAGTAGTGGAGAACTACCGTAGAGCTTGTCGAGACTTGGGATGCATATTTGTTCTCTCTAAGGTCTAGATATTTTCTGGTAAAATGTTTGAGCAACAAGGAAGACAGTGTAGAGTCTTATAATACTTGCAATATGTTTTTATGTGATTCTTGCTGTACCGGTTTATACTTGTGTTTGCTTCAAACAACCTTGCTAGCCTAAACTCTGTACTGAGAGGGAATGCTTCTCGTGCATCCAAACCTTGAGCCAAAACCCATGCCATTTGTGTCCACCATACCTACCTACTATGTGGTATTTCCTGCCATTCCAAGTAAATATTTCATGTGCTACCTTTAAACTATTCAAAACTTTATTACTCCTTATTTGTGTCAATGTTTTATAGCTCATGAGGAAGTATGTGGTGTTTTATCTTTCAATCTTGTCATTTACTTCTGACAGACTTTCACCTGGACTAGTGGCATATACATCCGCTTATCCAATAATTTGCAAAAAAGCTGGCAACGGGGTGCCCAGCCCCAATTAATTACAACTTTCATTAATAATTCTCTTCACATGTTTTGCCCTGATTTATCAGTAAGCAACTTAATTTTGCAATAGACACTCCTCCATGGTATGTGAATGTTGGAAGGCACCCGAGGATTCGGTTAGCCATGGCTTGTGTAAGCAAAAGGTTGGGAGGAGTGTCATCTATAAAGAAACTAAAATACATGTGTAAACAAAAGAGAAGAGGGATGATCTACCTTGCTGGTAGAAATAACGTCCTTCATGGGAGCCGCTCTTTGAAAGTCTGGTTGACAAGGGGGTTAGAGTGCCCACTACCATTCGTTGACAACAACAAACACCTCTCAAATACTTATTTTTGTGCTCTCTATATGCTTTCGAAAACTTAAAAAGCTCTAGCACATGACTTAATCCCTGCTTCCCTCTGCGAAGGGCCTATCTTTTACTTTATGTTGAGTCAGTTTACCTACTCCTTTCTATCTTAGAAGCAAACACTTGTGTCAACTTTGTGTGCATTGATTCTTGCATATTTACTTATTGCACTTGTTATATTGCTTTATGTTGACAACTATCCATTAGATATACATGTTACAAGTTGAAAGCAAATGCTGAAACTTAATCATCCTTTGTGTTGCTTCAATGCCTTTTACTTTGAACTTATTGCTTTATGAGTTACCTCTTATGCAAAACTTTTTGATACTTGTCTTGAAAGTACTATTCATGAAAAGTTTTTGCTTATATGATTCATTGTTTACTCTTTATCTATTTGTTAGCAAACTATAGATCATTGCTTTGAGTCACTTCATTCATGACATGAGCCTTGCAATATATTGATCAAGATTGTGTGAAAGCATGTCTCCTCAGAAATTATTTGTTGTTATCGTTTTACCTACTCGAGGACGAGTAGAACTAAGCTTGGGGATGCTTGATACGTCTCCAACGTATCCATAATTTCTGCTGTTCCATGCTTATATTATACCATTTGCTACATGTTTTATATACACTTCGTATCACTTTTATGCATTTTCTGGGACTAACCTATTAACAAGATGCCACAGTGCCAGTTCCCTGTTTTCTGCTGTTTTTGGTTTCAGAAAGTTACTTCTGGAAATATTCTCGGAATTGCACGAAACAAAAGGCCAGTCCCTATTTTTCCAGCACGTACACGGAGTCCGAAGGAGAGACGAAGAGGAGCCAGGAGATGGCCAAACCACACCCAGGCGCGGGTGGGCCCTCTGCCGCGCCTGCAGGTGGTTTGGGCCCCTCGGGGGTCCGCCGACATCGCCCCTTCGCCTATTTATTCCCCGAGACGCGAAAACCCTAAAACACCGAGCCTTTCATCCAGAACATATTCGCTGCCGCCGCCGTCGTCAACCCTAACTCGGGGGGTTCCTGAAGCTCTTCCCGGCACCCTGCCGGAGAGGGGATCATCACCGGAGGGCTCTACATCGCCATGCCCGCCTCCGGAGTGATGCGTGAGTAGTTCATCCTTGGACTATGGGTCCATAGCAGTAGCTAGATGTTGTCTTCTCCACTTGTGCCATCATGTTTAGATCTTGTGAGCTGCCTATCATGATCAAGATCATCTTATTGTAATGCTACATGTTGTGTTTGCTGGGATCTGACTTATATTGATACCTATGTGGAGCTGAATATTATATTATCATGTCTATGTCATTTGTGATCTTGCATGCTCTCCGTTACTTGTTGAAGCCTTGGCCACGTGAATACTTGTAACTCCAAGAGGGGGTATTTATGCATGATAGTTGGGTTCAACCTCTATTTAACCTGGGATAGTGACAGCAAGTTCTAAGGTTGTAGATGTGTTGTTGCCACTAGGGGTAAAACAGCAATGCTTTATTCAAGGATGAATGTATTGTTTACATTACGCACATTACTTAATGCAATTGTCTGTTGCTTGCAACTTAATACTGGAAGGGGTACGGATGTTAACCGGAAAGTGGACTATTTAGGCATAGATGCATGCTGGATAGCGGTCTATGTACTTTGTCGTAATGCCCAAATGAATCTCATAGTAGACACCACAGCTCACACATGCATGTTATATGCACTTATCAATTGTCAATTGCCCAGCTGTAATTTGTTTACCCAGCATGTTAGTTATCTTATTGGAGAGACACCACTAGTGAACTGTGGACCCCGGTCCATTCTTTTACATCTGAAATACAATCTACTGCAATCATTGTTCTCTACTGTTTTATGCAAACAAACATCATTTTCCATTCGATACGTTTAACCCTTTGTTTTCAGCAAGCCGGTGAGATTGACAACCTCACTGTTAAGTTGGGGCAAAGTAATTTGATTGTGTTGTGCAGGTTCCACGTTGGCACCGGAATCCCTGGTGTTGCGCCGCACTACACTCCTCCACCAACACCTTCGAAGCAAACCTCGTTTTCCTACTGGTCGATTAAACCTTGGTTTCATACTGAGGGAAAACTTACTGCTGCACTCATCATACCTTCCTCTTGGGGTTCCCAACTGACGTGTGACGTACAAGCATTGTTTCTGGCACTATTAACCTAGAGCCACCAACAACGTTTTCTGGCGCCGTTGCCGGGGACAACAGAATTGCTTCTGCAAAGGGAGTCTCTCACACCCAATCTCTTTACTTTGTTATTTGTCTTGCTTAGTTTATTTTTATTTAGTTTTGTTTGCTTTCTTTATATCAAAAACACAAAAAAATTAGTTACTTGTTTAATTCGGTTTGTTTTGTTTTTCAAAATGAATACTCCTGAGAACACTAAGTTGTGTGACTTCACTAGCACAAACAACAATGATTTCATATGCACTCCTATTGCTCCACCTGCTTCTAAAGCAGAATTTTATGAAATTAAACCTGCTCTATTAAATCTTGTTATGAAAGAGCAATTTTCTGGAGTTAGTACTGATGATGCTGCTGCCCATCTTAATAACTTTGTTGAACTTTGTGAAATGCAAAAGTATAAGGATATGGATGGGGATATTATAAAACTGAAACTTTTTCCTTTCTCTCCTTGAGAGGAAGAGCTAAAGAATGGTTGCTTTCTTTGCCTAGAAATAGTATTAATTCTTGGACAAAATGCAAAGATGCTTTCATAGGGAAATATTATCCTCCTGCTAAGATTATATCCTTGAGAAGTAGCATTATGAATTTTAAACAACTTGATAATGAACATGTTGCTCAAGCTTGGGAAAGAATGAAATCTTTGGTGAAGAATTGTCCCACTCATGGACTGACTACTTGGATGATCATCCAAACCTTTTATGCAGGATTAAATTTTTCCTCAAGGAACTTATTGGATTCAGCCTCTGGAGGAACCTTTATGTCCATCACTTTAGGTGCAGCAACAAAGCTACTTGATGATATGATGATCAACTATTCCGAATGGCACACCGAAAGAGCTCCTCAAGGTAAGAAGGTAAATTCTGTTGAAGAAACCTCCTCTTTGAGTGATAAGATTGATGCTATTATGTCTATGCTTGTGAATGGTAGATCTCATGTTGATCCTAATAATATTCCTTTAGCTTCATTGGTTGCTCAAGAAGAGCATGTTGATGTAAACTTCATTAAAAACAACAACTTCAACAACAATGCTTATAGGAATAATTTTGGTAGCAACAATTATAAGCCTTATCCTTCAAATGGTTATGGTAATTCTTATGGTAATTCCTACAGCAACAATAGAAGTGTGTCCTCTGATCTTGAAGCTATGCTTAAAGAATTTATTAGCACACAAAAAGCTTTCAATAAAACTGTTGAGGAAAAGTTTGAAAAAATTGATGATCTTGTCTCTAAAGTTGATAGTCTTGCTCATGATGTTGAAATTCTAAAACTGAAAGTTATGCCTAATGAAGTTAAAGATATTAAGTCATTTGCTACAGCAAATGCCATCCAAGTTCGAATTGATAATAATATTAGGATGTTGGCTGAATTGCATGCTAGGTGGGAAAAAGAGGAAGAACTTGAAAAAGAGGATAGTATAGTTAGAGTTTGTACTATCACCACCACTAGTAATGCTAATGATTCACATGCTAGTAAACCTCCTACTACTGATGGTAATGTTATTGGTGTTGATGATGTCTCTACTAATTCTGCAAAGCGTTTGAAATTGCCTAAAACTGCTGAAACTTTTTCTGATAAAAGTGCTGAAATTTTTCAAACTATTGGAGGCAATGGTTCCACCACCATTGACAATAATGATTTTGATTTTGATGATTGTAACATCTCTGAAGTTATTATGTTCTTGCAAAAATTAGCTAGAAGTCCCAATGCTAGCACTATTAATTTGGCTTTTACAAAGCATATTACAAATGCTCTTTTGCAAGCTAGGGAGGAGAAGTTGAAACTTAAAGCTTCTATTCCTAGGAAATTAGAAGATGGTTGGGAACCCATCATTAAGGTAAAGGTGAATGATTTTTATTGCAATGCCTTGTGTGATCTTGGTGCAAGTGTTTCGGTTTTGCCCAAGAAGCTTTATGATATTCTTGATTTGCCACCTTTGGAACATTGTTATTTGGATGTTTTTCTCGCTGATAATGCTATGAAGAAACCTTTGGGGCGAGTTAATGATGTTTTTATTACGGTAAAAGATAACCTTGTCCCCGTTGATTTTATTGTTATGGATATTGAATGCAATGCATCTTGTCCTATTGTTTTGGGAAGACCTTTTCTTCGAACTGTTGGTGCCATCATTGATATGAAAGAAGGTAATATAAGGTACCAATTTCCTCTCAAGAAAGGTATGGAACACTTCCCTAGGAAGAGAATGAAGTTACCTTTTGACTCTATTGTTAGAGCAAGTTATGATATTGATGCTTCTTCTCTTGACAACACTTGATTTTCACTTTCTGCGCCTAGCTGAAAGGCGTTAAAGAAAAGCGCTTATGGGAGACAACCCATCATTTTTATTTGCTGTTATTTTTGTTTTCTTTGAGTCAAGGATTTTTGTTACTTCTGTAGCAACTCCTTTGTATCTTTATTTTATCGCAATGTTGTGCCAAGTAAAGTTCTATATTGAAAGTTGATGCAAGATTTGGATTTCTGCGCAGTGACAGATTTTTAGCTGTCACGGATTTGAGCTTATCTCCCTGTAGAAAATTCAAAAAATTCTGAGACAAATCACGCATATTCCTGAGATATGTACGCAACTTTCATTATTTTAGGCCAGATCCATCTGAGCAACTTAAGTGCCTCGAAAAAATTCGTCATTCCAGACTGTTCTGTTTTTGACAGATTCTTCCTTTTGTTTTGCATTCGCTCTTTTACTGTGTTTGTGTGGATTTCTTTGCTCCACAAAGCATTGGTGGCTGTAGCTAATGTCCAGAAGCTTTGGGATTGATTGTATCATTACAGAATATGAGAATTTTTGATTATGCACTAACCCTCTAATGAGAACTGTCTTGAGTTTGGTGTGAAGGAAGTTTTCAAGGATCAAGCGAGAAGGGTGATATTATGTGATCAAGAAGAGTGAAAAGCCTAAGCTTGGGGATGCCCCCGTGGTTCATCCCAACCATATTCAGAGAGACTCAAGCGTCTAAGCTTGGGGATGCCCAAGGCATCCCCTTCTTCATCAACAAACTTATCAGGTCATCTCTAGTGAAACTATATTTTAATTCCTTCACATCTTATGCGCTTTACTTGGAGCGTCTGTGTGCTTTTATTTTTGTTTTTGTTTGAATAAATTCGGATCCTAGCAATCCTTGTGTGGGAGAGAGACACGCTCCGCTTTTTCATGTGAATACTCATGTTCTTCACTTATATTTGTTGAGTATTCTTAACTAGCTACTGCAGTGCTTTTAGCTCCTGTTTTTCATGCATCTCTTCGAGCTGTTAGCACTTGTTTATAAATACTCTCTTGCTGCATTATATTATCATTTGGAGAGTTTATGTTTAATTAAATTGATTGGTTTGTTTGGAAGAAAGAAAATGCTACATGTAGTAGTTGGTATTGGAAAGACATATGCATTCTTGTAGATCATTGTCTTGTTTTGATTTGATGCTTTGCAATTGTTTTGAGCACTCAAGTAGATCATGTTTAAGCTCTTGCATCATGTAGTTAAAGCCTAGTAGTGGAGAACTACCGTAGAGCTTGTCGAGACTTGGGATGCATATTTGTTCTCTCTAAGGTCTAGATATTTTCTGGTAAAATGTTTGAGCAACAAGGAAGACAGTGTAGAGTCTTATAATACTTGCAATATGTTTTTATGTGATTCTTGCTGTACCGGTTTATACTTGTGTTTGCTTCAAACAACCTTGCTAGCCTAAACTCTGTACTGAGAGGGAATGCTTCTCGTGCATCCAAACCTTGAGCCAAAACCCATGCCATTTGTGTCCACCATACCTACCTACTATGTGGTATTTCCTGCCATTCCAAGTAAATATTTCATGTGCTACCTTTAAACTATTCAAAACTTTATTACTCCTTATTTGTGTCAATGTTTTATAGCTCATGAGGAAGTATGTGGTGTTTTATCTTTCAATCTTGTCATTTACTTCTGACAGACTTTCACCTGGACTAGTGGCATATACATCCGCTTATCCAATAATTTGCAAAAAGAGCTGGCAACGGGTGCCCAGCCCCAATTAATTACAACTTTCATTAATAATTCTCTTCACATGTTTTGCCCTGATTTATCAGTAAGCAACTTAATTTTGCAATAGACACTCCTCCATGGTATGTGAATGTTGGAAGGCACCCGAGGATTCGGTTAGCCATGGCTTGTGTAAGCAAAAGGTTGGGAGGAGTGTCATCTATAAAGAAACTAAAATACATGTGTAAACAAAAGAGAAGAGGGATGATCTACCTTGCTGGTAGAAATAACGTCCTTCATGGGAGCCGCTCTTTGAAAGTCTGGTTGACAAGGGGGTTAGAGTGCCCACTACCATTCGTTGACAACAACAAACACCTCTCAAATACTTATTTTTGTGCTCTCTATATGCTTTCGAAAACTTAAAAAGCTCTAGCACATGACTTAATCCCTGCTTCCCTCTGCGAAGGGCCTATCTTTTACTTTATGTTGAGTCAGTTTACCTACTCCTTTCTATCTTAGAAGCAAACACTTGTGTCAACTTTGTGTGCATTGATTCTTGCATATTTACTTATTGCACTTGTTATATTGCTTTATGTTGACAACTATCCATTAGATATACATGTTACAAGTTGAAAGCAAATGCTGAAACTTAATCATCCTTTGTGTTGCTTCAATGCCTTTTACTTTGAACTTATTGCTTTATGAGTTACCTCTTATGCAAAACTTTTTGATACTTGTCTTGAAAGTACTATTCATGAAAAGTTTTTGCTTATATGATTCATTGTTTACTCTTTATCTATTTGTTAGCAAACTATAGATCATTGCTTTGAGTCACTTCATTCATGACATGAGCCTTGCAATATATTGATCAAGATTGTGTGAAAGCATGTCTCCTCAGAAATTATTTGTTGTTATCGTTTTACCTACTCGAGGACGAGTAGAACTAAGCTTGGGGATGCTTGATACGTCTCCAACGTATCCATAATTTCTGCTGTTCCATGCTTATATTATACCATTTGCTACATGTTTTATATACACTTCGTATCACTTTTATGCATTTTCTGGGACTAACCTATTAACAAGATGCCACAGTGCCAGTTCCCTGTTTTCTGCTGTTTTTGGTTTCAGAAAGTTACTTCTGGAAATATTCTCGGAATTGCACGAAACAAAAGGCCAGGTCCCTATTTTTCCAGCACGTACACGGAGTCCGAAGGAGAGACGAAGAGGAGCCAGGAGATGGCCAAACCACACCCAGGCGCAGGTGGGCCCTCTGCCGCGCCTGCAGGTGGTTTGGGCCCCTCGGGGGTCCACCGACATCGCCCCTTCGCCTATTTATTCCCCGAGACGCGAAAACCCTAAAACACCGAGCCTTTCATCCAGAACATATTCGCTGCCGCCGCCGTCGTCAACCCTAACTCGGGGGGTTCCTGAAGCTCTTCCCGGCACCCTGCCGGAGAGGGGATCATCACCGGAGGGCTCTACATCGCCATGCCCGCCTCCGGAGTGATGCGTGAGTAGTTCATCCTTGGACTATGGGTCCATAGCAGTAGCTAGATTGTTGTCTTCTCCACTTGTGCCATCATGTTTAGATCTTGTGAGCTGCCTATCATGATCAAGATCATCTTATTGTAATGCTACATGTTGTGTTTGCTGGGATCTGACTTATATTGATACCTATGTGGAGCTGAATATTATATTATCATGTCTATGTCATTTGTGATCTTGCATGCTCTCCGTTACTTGTTGAAGCCTTGGCCACGTGAATACTTGTAACTCCAAGAGGGGGTATTTATGCATGATAGTTGGGTTCAACCTCTATTTAACCTGGGATAGTGACAGCAAGTTCTAAGGTTGTAGATGTGTTGTTGCCACTAGGGATAAAACAGCAATGCTTTATTCAAGGATGAATGTATTGTTTACATTACGCACATTACTTAATGCAATTGTCTGTTGCTTGCAACTTAATACTGGAAGGTGTACGGATGTTAACCGGAAAGTGGACTATTTAGGCATAGATGCATGCTGGATAGCGGTCTATGTACTTTGTCGTAATGCCCAAATGAATCTCATAGTAGACACCACAGCTCACACATGCATGTTATATGCACTTATCAATTGTCAATTGCCCAGCTGTAATTTGTTTACCCAGCATGTTAGTTATCTTATTGGAGAGGCACCACTAGTGAACTGTGGACCCCGGTCCATTCTTTTACATCTGAAATACAATCTACTGCAATCATTGTTCTCTACTGTTTTATGCAAACAAACATCATTTTCCATTCGATACGTTTAACCCTTTGTTTTCAGCAAGCCGGTGAGATTGACAACCTCACTGTTAAGTTGGGGCAAAGTAGTTTGATTGTGTTGTGCAGGTTCCACGTTGGCACCGGAATCCCTGGTGTTGCGCCGCACTACACTCCTCCACCAACACCTTCGAAGCAAACCTCGTTTTCCTACTGGTCCGATTAAACCTTGGTTTCATACTGAGGGAAAACTTACTGCTGCACTCATCATACCTTCCTCTTGGGGTTCCCAACTGACGTGTGACGTACAAGCAATTGTTTCTGGCACTATTAACCTAGAGCCACCAGCCGGTCCTCAGAAATTTCCCCTGTAATTACCACTGTTGTTATTGCCTCGATAATTGTCATCTCGCCGCTGAAACTTGTTATACCCGGTGTTTGTGTTTGCCACCAAGTCTGAACCACCATCATGCTGCCTTTTAGGGTTATTCCCATTGTTACCATTGTGATTATTGTTCCCGTTGTTGTTACCGTTGTTGTTGTTGTTCTTTCCTCCGTTGTTGACGTTTCCTTTTCCCTTATCTTCATCATCATCCCGGGTCTTGTCTGTGGATGCGTGCTTATGAGCCGCTTCCATCAGCTGTCCCATGGTGATGGTTTCTGCTTCGCCGGTGGCCCTCAATCGACCCATTTTCTGAATTACCGGGTCGTATCTGCAAGTTTTCTCCATTGATGACACGGCCACAGCTGGTGTAATTCCCTTTGACGAGTGAATGATGGCTGTAACTCGGCGCATCCAGTGACGCGCTGATTCACCTTTCTTCTGGAAACATCTCTCCAAATCCTCTATAGTGAACAACTTCTCACACGTGCCCTTGAAATTTTTAACAAATAATGCCTTCAACTCATCCCAAGAATTGATAGACTTCTCGGGTAATCCATTGAACCATAACTTTGCTGCTCCTTCACTCATCATCAGGTACATGTATCTCGCGCACAAGTTGGCGGTGGCATTGCGAATACTCATCGCCATCTCGTAACTGCTGATCCATGTTTCTGGATCCATGCTGGGGTCATAATTTGTCACCTTGCTTGGCTCTTTAAACTTCTCGGGAAAAGGTTCGCTCTTAATAGCATCTGAAAGACATTTAGTTCCAACCGGGTTAAGTAATGAAGAAACTAACGGCAAACCTGACCCGGTATTTTGTACGTGGCCCATCACTCTTGCTTCAGGTTGTCCTCCGGCTCCTCCGGCGACACCTAAAGCCGGGTTTGCGCTCGCCGCACGCCGTGCTCTTGAACTGTTGACAATTACTTGTTCCACAGACTGGGCCGGGGCCGGCTGATGCGGCCTCGGTGCCGGCTGATTCTGGGTTGGCCTCTGCTGATGTCCCGAACGCTGAGGCTGCGGCGCCGGGTGACCTTGATTCTGCTGTCTGTTCCTGACGCCTGATCCGGCTGGCCTCGGTGTTTCTCCGTGATGACTCCGGTTAGCTCGGCTATTGTATGGTGTTGAATGTAACGCTCCGTTCTTATCCGGCATGTTTCCCTGCTGCGTGATCGCAGTTTTCAACATCTCAATTGCCCTGCGTGCTTCGTCTCCATGTGGTGACTGATCAATCAGCATGCGGCATAATGCTAATGTTGCTGCGTACACGTTATCAGCCGGATTTGAGTAGTGACCACTGGGCGTGTGGAACCGATCCGCTGGTGGTGGCATATCACCTGCAGCTACTGTGTTCTGATTTTGCTGTGCTCCGGCCCGAGTGTTGGGTGGCACCCCGTTTCCTCCCTGATTTGCTCTAACCATGATTCCATGCCCAATTCCAACCGGCTCTGGCTCTGGCCGAGTGACATTGGGAGCTCCGTTTGGTGATGCAAAGTTCAATCTTGTTGGATCTAAGGTCATGCCTGGCATCACCCGGGTTTCGTGCCTCCTCCGATGTACTGCTGTAAGATCTTCCTGGCGATTCTGCACTGTTATTCTTTCTTGCTCCACACGGGCTCGATCTCGTTCTATCTCTTGTTGCTCATCAAACATGCGCTGCTGCTCCGCCAATAAGGCCTTTTGTTGATTCTCCAGCGTGATTCGTAACGTACCCAATTGCTGCGCCCGGGTTGCTGCGTTATCTGGTGTGATTGGGGTGGTAACTATTGCGGCGTCAAAGTCCAAGGCACTAAAAACTGGTGGGATTTCCATCACAACCGGCTGTCCCGAGCCTTCACCCGGTTGAAACGTTGTGAGACGCTGAATTCTTTCTCTGTTTTCTCTGGCCGCTCGCGTGGCATCGTCCTCGCTTACTGAAGTTTCTGTCCCATCATTGTGATTCCTTAGAGTATACACCACCGCATGCTTCATGGTCCTTGGCTCCGACTCATAATCTTCCTCATCAGCCACGTACCCAAATCTCTCGTCAAACAACGGTAAATCGATTCAGTAACAGTATCCAAATCTTCCTCACGTCGGTACTCCGGCTCGCAAGCCTGGATGTCCGACTGATGTTCGAAACCTCCTGTTCCGACTGACTCTTCTCCATCAGATTGGACGATGGTGGCTGCCCCTGAAACGGAGTCGCTCATAACCTCGTCATCAATTTGCTGAATTGCACTAACCATACCTACGAAGACGTGGATCCGACCGAACGGGATCACCCGGCCGGTATCCAGCAGATCTGCTTCTTCTTTCCAGCCGGAATCGTCGACGATGCGGTTTCCGCGCTGATCCATCCTGACTTCGCCGATCGCGAGGTTCTCCATCCCTCGCAGAGCTTCTCCCTTGATGAGGACAGCTTTGGTCGCAGGCCCCACGGTGGGCGCCAACTGTCGTGGGGTTAACACGGCAGATGTTACCATAGGGTAACTTGATGATTGGGGCAAGGCGCCTTGGTCCTTCAGGAGATTGTCACGCTCGTTGGGGAAAAAGGGTTTACCCAAGTTCAGCCTCTCCATTGGAGATAAAGACCTACTTCCTGCTTCTATGTTATTGATCTCGAGGTCTCGATAACTCGGCTACGACAACAGAGCCGGGTTACGAGACAGGTTACAAGGGTTTCGCTTGATAGCGGTGATATCGAACTAGGGTTGAAACTTATGACTTAGAACTTGAGACTTGTCCATCTATGTTCTGGGAGCCCGTTTATATAGACACCGGGTCTCCCGAACTCACAATGAATACCGAGTTACCTACGAGCCCGGAGTCCTACTCTAGGTTCTTCTAGACCTTCCGTAGCCTCCAAGTCACCCGGTTTCTTCCTTCACTCGGACTCCAGTTCTTCTAGGTCCTTCCTTCCAGGGACGAGTCACGTTAGGCCTATTGGCCCAACTATAACCCGGCCCATATCTTGTACTCTTCACTCGGACCAGTCCTTGGGCCGTCCGACTGATTATTCCTTGGTCATGAGTATACCGGGTTATTATTCCCCAACAGCCTCCTAAGGAGTACAAGTCACCTGCCCAGAAGCTTGGATTTGAGTGGGCTTCGGCACCTCAGCGGCGAAACAAGGAGGGTGCTCCAATTTTCGCAACCCCAGTCCTTAACACAGCGGCTGTCCTCGATATCCTCACGGGTAACGATTACAACAACGATGACAAGATCTTCTACACCGCAGCCCTCGTGGAAAAAGCCCTCGAACAGCAGGCCCGTGCCGATTCCCGCGCGGAGTTGGCGGACGTGTTGGGAGGAAGACTGGAGTCGAAATCAGACGCGTGCAAAGCTACCGCCAATGGCTAACCCGAGGACCCATCCGGCTCCAGCAGCCATGGCAAGGGAAAGGACAAGAGCAAAGAGCGTTGCAAGCCGTCGCCTCCCAAAAGGCAGCGGGACGAAGCATCACGCACTGGCGGACAAAAGAACGAAGCACCTCCCCGCCTAGATGCAACGAAAGCGGCAGCAGAGGAAACGACCAGCAACCACAAGGTGGCGGCAGCCGCAACAATGGCCCGCCACCACCAAGATGGAGCAGAGATCGCATGCGTTCCCCGCCTCCCGCGCCTAGGCACGAAGGTGGACGCAGTGCACACCACGAAGAGCCCAGGCTCAGCAGAGGCAAAGCCGCGCAGGACGAGCCTGACGTCCATAGAAATATCCGCCAACTCGCTCCAGAAGACGCAAGGCACCGCCTCAATGACATCAAGGCTGGAAAAGAACAGTCGTATCTTGGACCTGTGTGTTTTGGCCCAGCAATCCGCGTCGCTGCTGTTCCTAAGGACATGACATCCGTGTCAAAAACCTGCCCAAGGTACAGCGGCGTGGACAAGCCAAACTCATGGCTCTCAGATTACGCGCTGGCAGTTCAGATTGCCGGCGGCGACGGTCTGGTTGCGGCACGTTTCCTCCCCTTAATGCTGGAAGGAACGGCTAGAAGCTGGATCGAGAACTTGCCGGAAAAGTCCATCCATTGCTGGCGTGACATGGAGCGGGTTTTCACCCAGCACTTCCAAGGAACGTACAAAAGGCCCAACACGTACACCGATCTGACAAGATGTGTGCAAAGCCCGGGCGAAACAGCAACCGCTTTTCTGGCCAGATGGATCCAGACCAAGGCCAGCTGCGAGAACGTAGACGACAACCAGGCCATCCATGCCTTCACCACTGGATTACTCAAAGGGACCAGCCTTCGACACAAGCTCGTTCGGATGCAGTGCAAAAACCTCGGCGTCATGCTAGAAGTAGCCGGCATGTATGCGCAAGCTGATGACGACGCCCGCGAAACGGATGCCGTCCACGACATGGCACCAGGTAGGCGCGCCAACAACAAGCGCAAAGCTCCCCAGGAAGACAGAGCCGGAACGTCCAACGAGGTCGCGGCCGCCTTCAAAGGAAAAGGCGGTGGCGGCGACAACAAGTGGAAAGGCAAGGTAGATAACTCCGGCAAGCACCGCTTGTCGTGGGAACACGCCAAAACTTTACCTTGCCCAATCCACGCAGGACAGGGCAAAGTCAACCACACGCTGGGGGAATGCCGATTCATGGATGAAGCCAAGAAAGACCCCGAGGTGGGCTGGAAGCCCAAAAAGATGAAGAAGGCGGCGAAGTCAAAAAAGGAAGACGACGAGGAGGCGATGTCTATCTCTGAGGACGAGGACCCCAAGCCGCCACGAAAGGACAAAAAGTTCCCCAATGTACAAGGCAGTTTAGTCTGTTTTCTGGGAACTCCTTCGGCAAAAGAGGAAAAGGCGGAACTTCGTGAGCTAAACGCCACAATGCCAGACGTCCCTCAATACTTGAACTGGTCCGAGATGCCAATCACGTGGGACAGAGAGGACCACCCCGATCGCGTGCCAAGCCCAGGCAAGTACACTCTTGTCGTCGACCCAATCGTCGACAACTTCAGACTCACCAAGGTGCTGATGGATGGTGGCAGCAATCTCAACATCATGTATGAAGAGACGCTGAAGCGCATGAATTTGACGGAAGACCAGCTTGACTACAGCAAGGTCAAGTTTCATGACATCGTTCCGGGAAAGCAAGCTAAGTCCATAGGCAGCATAAGGCTGGAGGTTACCTTTGGCACAGAAGCCAATTATCGGACCGAATTTCTTCGGTTCGAGGTAGTCCCCTTCAAAAGCACTTATCACTGCATTTTTGGTCGCCCGACGTTCGCCAAGTTCATGGCACGGCCATGTTACATCTACAGCAAGTTGAAGATGCCTGGACCCAATGGTACCATTACCATCAATGGCGACTTCGCGAAAGCCAAGTAGTGTAAAAGAGGCAACGCCGCCTTTGCTGAGGCCGTCCTCCACGCTGAAGAGCTTGAGATGCTAAGGAAGGAGGCCAAGACCAATGAGTTGCCGGCTGCTGTCAAAACCGCCGACAACAAGAGCACCTTCAAGGCATCAGAGCACACAAAGCAGGTAGACCTGGTGCCAGGCAACAGTTCCAAGCAAGTCACCATTGGTTCCGGCTTATCTGACGCATAGGAAAGCGCGCTCGTCAAGTTCCTCCGTGAGAACGGGGACATTTTCGCATGGACATCTGCTGATATGCCAGGTGTACCCCGGGAACTTGCCGAGCACTCTCTCAACGTTTTTGAAGGATCCAAACCGGTGAAGCAGGCGGCACGGCGCCAGGGAAAGGCGAAGCGGCGTGCAATAGGAAAGGAGATCATCAAGTTACTAGATGCTGGTTTCATTAGGGAAGTAGTTCATACAGACTGGTTGGCAAATCCTATAATGGTTCCGAAACCTAATAAAGAGCTGAGGATGTGTATCGATTATACCGGTTTGAACAAGTGATGTCCTAAGGACCACTTCACGTTACCACGTATCGATCAGGTTGTCGACTCAACATCCGGCTCTGAATTGCTGTGTTGTTTGGATGCGTACTCCGGGTACCACCAAATTAAACTACGCGAGTCGGATCAGTTGAAAACGTCGTTTACTACCCCCGTAGGAACCTTCTGTTACGTAACGATGCCCTTCGGTCTGAAAAACGCCGGCGCAACTTACCAGCGTTGCATGCAGAGATGCCTAAACGAGCAAATTGGCCGAATGTTCACGTCTACATAGACAACATTGCCGTCATGTCTCGTAAAAAGGCGGATTTGCTCGACGATTTGCGAGAAACCTTTGATAATCTCCGCACGTACAGGATGAAGCTCAACCCAAAGAAATGCACTTTTGGGGTTCCTGCCGGCAAATTGCTCGGCTTTATCGTTTCCGAACGAGGAATTGAGGTGAATCCGGAAAAAATCAAAGCGATTCTCAACATAAAAAGGCCCCGATGCCTTAAGGACGTGCAGCGTTTAGCTGGCTCAGCCGCAGTCGTTTCATCAGCCGCCTTGGAGAAAAGGCAATGCCTCTCTACCGGTTGTTGAAGAAATCCGACAACTTTGAGTGGACAGATGAAGCAGATGCCGCCTTGGAACAGCTTAAGGCACTAGTACAGAACGACACATCGGAAACGGGCCAAAAACCCCTTCGGCAACGGAGAAAGGGTCCGTGTCCCCGCCTCTGTCACTGATGTGAAGCCTCACAATGGCAACGGAGATTTTTATCGTTTGCAATAAGTTTAGCAACGGGCATAATATATAACCGTTGCCTTTAGTCTTTACATCAGATACGGAGATTAGTTTTTGACCGTTTGTAATGAGGGCTAAAGGAAACAAAAAAAGCCGGTGACGCCTGCTGCACCGTCGACGGAGCCCTGTGGTTCCTGCTTGACGGCCGCCGGTTCGTCACCTTCTTCTTCGCCCAGCTTCATTGCGTGGTCTTCTTCTACCTATTTAGTACTGCACAAAAGTCTTGCTCCTAGAGGCGCCGGCTTCAGTGGACCGTGTGGACGGAGCCCCGCTCCTACGTCTTCACGGCCGCCGCATAGTCTCCAGATTTCCTCCTCGCCCTAAAGGAGATGAAAAAAATCAAAATGTAAGCTCCTTCATCTCTATACACAAGACATATGCTTCTTCATCGGCATTACAGAAAATATAGAACTAATTACAACTAGAACATAGCTTAAACAATGTCTCATATATAGGTAGATTGGACACACAAATTCCAGAGATGGAGCAAGCGAGCCAAGTAGGATGCACAAGATCAATGTGTATTTGTGCATATCACAAGGATCACTAGCGCCACCCCCGGATCACACGGTGTCACCTAATTTTAATCATCGGCATAACAGAAACAAAGCTAAAATCAGAGCAAATGCCTACTAAAAACAGAGAAAATCCAGGGATAAACAATTAGCTACTTACAACTAGAAAACAGCTAAAATCTATGTGTAAACAATGCCTACTAAAAACAGAGCAAATCTATGGATAAACAATTAGCTACTTACAACTAGAAAACAGCTAAAATCTATGTGTAAACAATGCCTACTAAAAACAGAGCAAATCTATGGATAAACAATTAGCTACTTACAACTAGAAAACAGCTAAAATCTATGTGTAAACAATGCCTACTAAAAACAGAGCAAATCTATGGATAAACAATTAGCTACTTACAACTAGAAAACAGCTAAAATCTATGTGTAAACAATGCCTACTAAAAACAGAGCAAATCTATGGATAAACAATTAGCTACTTACAACTAAAAAACAGCTAGAATCTATGTGTAAACAATGCCTACTAAAAACAGAGCAAATCTATGGATAAACAATTAGCTACTTACAACTAGAAAACAGCTAAAATCTATGTGTAAACAATGCCTACTAAAAACAGAGCAAATCTATGGATAAACAATTAGCTACTTACAACTAGAAAACAGCTAAAATCTATGTGTAAACAATGCCTACTAAAAACAGAGCAAATCTATGGATAAACAATTAGGTACTTACAACTAGAAAACAGCTATCCTACTGAACTGGGGTCTTACATTAGGCGAGGCGGGCTCGCTTAGCATCGCCGCCGGCGACGGAGCTAGCGCCGGCCTCCCCTGGCGGCGCCTTGCCCTCGCCGTGGACCAAAGAGAGGGCTATGGCGGCCCGGAGGTCAGACTGGTAGACCGCCTCCTCGGCGCGTTCGACCTGGGTCGACGCCTCGGAGAGGAGGACCGCCGCCTCCAGATCGGCCTCGCCCTGACGACGCTTGGCGTCCTCGCGCTCGAAATCGGCGCGGGAGAGTTGGCAAGCGATCTCTAGATCACGATCCTCCTCCTCTTCCTCTTCCTCTTCCTCCTCGTCGGAGGACGAGGAGGAGGAGGAAGACGGATGGCGGCCGGGGTACATCGCCTGGCGGATCTCGCGGTAGCTGCAATGGTGGCCAAATGAGCGGGCGCGGCCGGAGTCTTCGCCGTGCGGACGAGCGCCAAGACTGCGGGACCGGCCCGCGAGGGCCGGATCGGCGGCGGCCTGTTCCGCAAGCTCGTCCCGCAACACCAGCTGACGCTGCTGCTGCCTGAAGGCCCGGAGGGTGGGGCGGCCACGGCCGCGGCCGTGGCCACGGCCGCGATGGCTGGATCTACCAGCGCCGACGGTGGAAGCCATGCGAGAGAGTGGAGAGAGAGGAGACTGTGCGGCGGCTAGGGTTGGAAGTGAGACAGTGAGAGTGAGAGTGAAGGGCATAGTAGGTTCTTATAGGCCGGCAGTCGGGCTGCTTCTAATGGCAACGGAGATTACGAAACTGTCCGTGTGCGATGTGCACACATCGGTAACGGAGTTAAACCAAACTCCGTTGCCAACATATATTCCACTATTCACCCGTTGCCTTTGTTGTGGGCCTGCTTTACGGCCCAGTGCGGGCACGCGGGGGATGTCACGATTTACCTCCGCCTAACTCCTGCCGTTGCCATAGAGGGTATTCGATGTGTCGTTCTGTACTAGTGAGGTCGCGTTAACATCTCCGCCAATCTTGGCAGCACCTCGTTCAGAGGAGCCCATGCTGCTTTACGTCGCTGCAACCAACTTGGTTGTTAGCGTCGTCCTGGCTGTGGAACGCAAAACAGAAGGCTCGGAAGTTCCTGAACAAAGACCAGTATACTTTGTCAGCGAAGTTTTTTCCTCTTCAAAACAGCGTTACCCATTACCAGAAACTGACATACGACGTATTCTTCGCCGCCAGAAAGTTGAGGCATTATTTTCAGGATCATTCCATCTCGGTTGTGAGCAAAGCACCCTTGGGTGATATCATCAACAACGCTGAAGCCACTGGCCGAGTCGCCAAATGGGGTATTGAACTTGCTGCGTTCGACATCTCATACAAGCCTAGAACTGCCATCAAATATCAGGCACTTGCCGATTTTGTGGCAGATTGGACAGAAAGTATGGAGGAAATCCCTCTCCCTGAGTCAGAGTACTGGATCATGCACTTTGACGGATCCAAGATGCTCCAAGGGTCTGGGGCTGGGTTGTGCTTCGAAACCCACAAGGAGACAAGTTGAGCTATGTGCTCCAAATTCATTTCAAGGCAACAAACAACGTTGCCGAATATGAAGCGCTCCTTCATGGTTTGCACATTGCCAAAGAAATCGGCATCCAGCGCATTCTCTGTTACGGCGATTCCGACTTGGTGGCACAGCAGATTCGGGGAACTTGGAACGCAAAAAGCGCAACGATGGCGGCTTACAGAGCCACTGTCGATGAATTCGCCAAATGCTTCCTAGGTTACGAAGTTCGTCACATTCCGAGAGCTCAGAACGAGGCGGCAGACACACTTGCCAGGCTTGGATCTGAGCGCAAAAAGGTGCCAAAGGATGTTTTCCTGCAACACCTCTACAAGCCGTCCATCAAAGGAGCTGACCATTTGGATCCAGAAGCAGCGGAACCAGTAGAAGATGCAAGCTATGCGGTCTATTTGGTGAAGCCGGACTGGACAACCCCCTACATGAATTTCTTGACGAACCAAGAGTTGCCGGATGATGAGGTATTAAGGCGGCAAATCATAAGAAGAGCCAAAGCTTTCACAAATATCAACGGTGAGCTATACAAGCGTAGTACTACCGGAGTTTACCAGCATTGTATTTCACCGGAGGAAGGACGCAACCTGTTAGACGAGATCCATTCTGGCGATTGCGGTCACCATGCGGCATCTCGTTCCCTTGTTTCGAAAGCTTTTCGGCAAGGATTCTACTGGTTGACGGCCAAGGCAGACGCTGAGGAAATTGTGAGGACGTGCAAGGGTTGCCAGCTTTATGCTCGGCAACCTCACTTGCCAGCTCAGGCGCTCAAGACTATACCCATCACCTGGCCCTTTGCAGTCTGGGGCTTGGACAAGGTTGGACCCTTTAAGACGGCACCTGGCGGCTACACACACTTGCTTGTGGCCGTAGATAAGTTCACAAAATGGGTTGAAGCTAAACCTATCAAAAAGCTTGATGGCGCCACTGCCGCCAATTTTCTGTGGGGAATAATCGCTCGGTTCGGGGTGCCTCATAGCATCATAACCGACAATGGCACGAATCTCTCCCAAGGCGAAGTTGAGGAGTACTGTTACAAGCATGGCATCCGCCTTGACCTAGCTTCCGTTGCTCATCCACAAGCTAATGGACAAGTAGAGCGTACAAATGGCTTAGTTCTTCAGGGGCTTAAGCCACGTCTCGAAGTACCATTGCACAGGGCAGCTGGGGCTTGGGTTGACGAATTGCAATCTGTCCTTTGGAGTTTGCAGACAACTCCAAACAGATCAACAAAGTTCACTCCTTTCTTCTTAGTCTATGGGGCTGAGGCAGTACTGACATCCGACATGATGTTCGATTCTCCCAGAATGCAAGCCTACGTCGAAGAAGACGCAGAAGATGCAAGACAGGATGGACTAGACCTACTTGACGAAGAACGAGATGTTGCCTTGGCTCGATCAGCCATCTACCAGCAAAGCCTGCGCCGCTATCATAGCCGTAGAGTTAGGAAACGAAGCTTTAGGGTAGGTGATCTAGTTCTCCGCCTAATCCCAGACAGGAAAGGCTTGCATAAGCTATCCCCACCATGGGAGGACCTTTTGTGGTCAGCAAGGTGTTGCTCAATGGATCCTACTACTTGATGGACATCAAAGACGGCTACAGGAAGACTCGTGGCCGCAAGCGCAAGCGGAAAGTTGACGACAAGTATGAGGAAACCAAGAGGCCTTGGAACATCGAGCAGCTACGTCCTTTCTACACTTAGCAATTTCCACATTGTATCAAGTACATTATGATCATGAAATAAAAGTCTGTGGTGCTCATTTTAGTTTTGAGAGTCATGCCATCTTTTGTCTTTTCTTGTAATCATTTTCATGCCATGTCAAAAAAGTTACCAAATAGATTTTTTCTCTAGGCTCAGAGCCAATGGTCCGACAACTTTTGACATCTGCCGCCTGCCGGCAAAAAATTAAAAGCAAAACAAATTTTGCACCGCCTAGTTTGTCTGTTTTGTTTGTTTATGCATGGGTTGCCCAGTAGTATGTAGTTGGCACCAAAATGCCGGCTTTGGTATCTGTGTCTAAACTAATTGGTATAGCACCTGGTTGGCACAGCTAAAGTCACTATGATGAGGTACCGCCAACATACGAAAAAGTCAAATGTATGAACACAAAACACATTTTAAGGCGGGCCACTTAAGTTAGCCTACCGCCAAGTGTAGCATAAAAGTTGGCCCACACACAAAATAAATATAGTTTACAACGCACGACAAAGTTTTCTTCTGCATTACAGACTAATGCAGGCATCATAAATTGTTTGTGCAGGATTAAACTGCAGGTGCCGGAACGGTCTTGGGGCTGGCGCTGCCTTCGGGAACATCTTCTTCGTCCGCCAACTCCTCGTCCGCCTTCTCCTTGTCCGCCAAGCCTGGGCGCTGGAGCTGAAGTGCTTGCGCCGCCATGGGGATCTGGATGCGCCTTGTAGAATTTGCCGAGGTCCACCATGTTGGCGACGCGCGTGGCATATCCTTGCACTGAAGTTTGCACTTGTGCGACGTCAAGGGTATTGCCGTCTTCATCTTCGGTCGGCATGAATTCCGTCTGTTGGTGGATGTCGGCGTCCGGATACCAGGCCTTGGTCAGAACAAGCGCCTTCTTCGCACCTCCCCGTGCAGCTGACCGCAGATTGTCTTCGTAATCCTGGCAAAGTTTCTCAAGAAACTCGGGCAGAAATTCAAAGTCGATGGGGTCGCTGTCAGTGGGGTACAGCTTGCCGGCCAAAGCTTGACCTGCATTGACGGTGCGTCCAATGATGGCTCCAATATGGCGGAGGCGTGAAGGGCGTGGCGTGGAGTCGGACTGGTCGTCAAAGCCGGCTGGCACTGAAGATAATAAAAAACTGTTAAGGCAGGCGTATAACTGAAGTTTGGCGGCAAAACTAAAGTTGACGAAACCTACCAAGCACATGTTCTTGAAGGGCAGCAATCTCATCCTCGTGCTGGGCAAGATTTTCTTCGGCTTGGCGAACGGCATTGGCATGAAGCTCTTGCTGTTTCTTGGAGTTCTCGGCAACTGTCGCCAGGTTCTTGCTCAGGTTTTCCAGCTGCTCGGTCAGCTTGCTGAGGGCTTGGGCGTGCTCCAGATCGCGCTTTTCCAGCTCTTTGACATGGTCCGCCTTCAGCTTGAGAATTGTTTCGGCAAGATCTGCAGCTTCGTTCATTAGAGCTTGCATGTCACCCGAATTCGCAAGAATTTCTCGGGCAGTGCTTAACAGTTCTACAAAAAATTATACAAAAAGGAAAGCCCAACTAAAGCAAGTTGTCGGCAGGAGTAAAAGAAAAAAAAATTGAAGGCAAAGTAAAATTTCTCACCTTCATCTTTTTTGCGAGCCTCTTCATAGCTCGCAATTTGCGCATCCTTCATCTCAAGCTCTTGCTTCAGTTGGCGGCACTCTGCATTCTTAGCCTCTGTGGCTTGGAAAAGCTCCTTGTTGGAGGAGAGAGCAATCTGTCGAACAAGGAGCAAAATAAATAAAAAAGGAGAAGTAAGTCCTCGGCCAAAAATAGCTTTATGATCACCTTGCCGGCTAAAATTTTTTTAACAGCCAAAGTGATCAGGGGCTGGGGCTATAGGCCGGCTTACCTCAATCTCTTCATGCAGTTGGTCCCATTGGCCGCGACAGCTGCGGCGCATGTCGACAAGGGTCTGCAGGGGATTTATCACCTTGGCAGTGCGAGGGCCTACGCCTGATGCGCCGGCATCAGCACCTCCCATCTCCACCTTCATCCTAATGAAGGTGGCGGCATCTTTAGCCGAAGCTTCAGCCGTGGTGGAAGTTGGGTCAGCAGTCTTTTTGCCGGCAGCTGCCATGCTCGCAGCCCTGGTGGCGTAGTTAATCCCAGGTTGGCCCTCCGAGTATGTACCCGGAGAGAATGTCACTGGGGTGCCGGGAGCAATGGCGGGAGACGAGCGAGGCTTACCACGCAGCTTTGGCATGGTAAGCTTTATGCTGCATGAAGGATAAAAAGAAGGTTCAGACATCATTCAAGTGTGTGCAAAAATGGCGTCAAGACTGTTTTCTTACCGCTTGCCGGAGGCCTTGTCCGCCAGGTTCCCGGCGCCAGCTGAACCGGCCAGGGCCGCTTTCTTCTTCTTCTCCATGTCCTTGGTAGAGGCGGCAGGGGCCTTGCGCTTCTTGGTCCTGCTGGTATCCGCCTCGTACCAAAGGCACGCCATTTCGTTCTCCGCCAGGCTCATCAGCTGCGGAGACAACTATGTGTTAGAACAAGAAGCTGGCGTATAGGCAAATGAAAAAGGTAAACATCTTACCGCTGGAGCAGGGTTGTCGAAAGTAAACATGGGGACGCCCTCAGTCGCCTTAATCTTGGAAGACACAATGAGGGCCCTCAGTCGAATTAGCAGCACGTCCTCGTCAAGAGTAGCGTTGTCGGCTGCGTTCGGCTGGTACTCGCACATCTTCAGCGGACGATGTTGAAGTGGCATAATCTTCCTCGACAGCCAACACACGACGGTGTCGGCTCCATCAAGACGAGGGGGCGCCATAGTCTTCGTGAGGAACTCCATCCGCCTAAGGGTGCGGCGTTGTTCCTCCAGCAAATTGGTTGCCGCCTTCTCCGTCCAATGGTCCGCATACTTTGGCGGACAATTCTCAAAAGGAGGGATCCCCACCGACTGACCGGGTGCCGGGATATCCTTATAGTAAAAAAAGGTGCTGGTCCAATTCTTCACCGATTCAATGACCGGGATCTTTGGATACCAGCTACCTCTGCGGCAGTTAAATGTAACACTGCCGCAGGTCGCAAGCTGGCCGCCGGCAATTGTTTGCCGGCGGCATATAAAGCAATACTTAAACAAATCCACGGTGGGAGCTATGCCTAAGTACCCCTCGCAGAGGGCCTGGAAGCCGGCTAATACTAAGATGCTATTGGGCGCAATGTTATGCGGTTGCAGCCCATAGTGCCTAAGTACAGCGGAGAAGAAGGCAGAAGGAGGCAAGCCCATACCGCGGAGAAGGTGGGACGCCAAGACGACCTTCTCGTCATCTTGGGGCTCGGGGATGGACTCGTTGACGGGAATCTGCCAGAAACTGTCCGTCTTGGGGGGGAGGAATCCGGCATCCGACAACTCCTGGGCATAGGCCTCCGTCATGCAAGACTGAAGCCAATAGCGAGACCCAAGGTCCGCCGCTTCTTCTTCTCCGACGAGCTCGTCGCCGAGGTCCTCTACATCCGCCGCCGCATCTGCCTCCTCTGCCCGCATCGAGGGATCGGGGAAGGTCGTGGAAGGGTTGATGGGGGGCGCCGGAGTTGAGGAAGAAGCCTCGACGCCGCCCGCATCCATTGCAGGAGGCATGGAAGCCAAGGGGCGACGTCGAGGGCCGCCGCCGTCGCCGCCGCGAGAGATTCAGATCCCGCAGCCATCTGCTCGCCAGCCGTCGCCGAAGAGGAACGCTCGCCGGAATCCATTGCTCAAGAGAAGTGGAAAGGCGCGGGTCACCGGAGCGCAAGGTCACCGGAGTGGTGCCGGGAACGAGGCGTGGAGAATTGAGTGAAGTCGAAGCGCAAGGGGGGAAATGGCACAGTGAATCCGCTCCAAGAAGATCGTTGTGTTAACTACCCCAGGTCGCTCCGAGATTCGTGCACGCGTTGTGCAGCCACGACGCGGGACACGTGTCCGCCATCTGTGGGGCGGAGCAACGACGAGCGGCGTCGGCGCCTCGATTCTCGCGCGTAGTGGGGTGGTCATCATCGTGCGTGCACTGGTTTTCAAACTGTCGTGGACCCAGTGACGTCATGAAGGCCTTGACCAGTCCAATCAACTTGACAACACAGGGGAAAGATTCCTGGCAGGAGGTCAGAGCCGTCTTACCCATGTTGACGGCGATGTTCCGGCTACTTTTGTCGGATCGCCGCCTGATTCAACTTCAGAAGGATCCAAGCTCTTCAGAAACCGACAACATTTACAGGATGAAGACAAGCCGGCAACTGGAGAACTTGGACCCTCCTGGGGCTAATGTTGGGGTCGTATCACAAGGGGTACAACCAACATGGCGTAATCCGGCTAGTCTAGGGTGGCCCGCAGTGGTGGCAAGGCCTTTGGCCTACCGGGCGGCCCAGATAGCTGACGATAAGGGAAGCGGATGCCGGCAAGGAGAGCCCAAGACCGAAGCCCACGACGCCGACAAGTCCAAGACGGAAGGCGGTACACTTGGCGGACAAGTTTAGGACTCCCAATACTTGCCGGACACGCAATATTCCTGTAACCCTAGGTCCGGCCGCCTATATAAGCCGGACCAGGAAGCCTTTAGGGCAACTCATCCTATATCCAATCTACTCATTGTAACCTGTAACACAGCGATCCGCCTTATAGTGAGTTATAGCAGCACGTAGGGCTCCGCCACCGCCGTGGAGCCTGAAGCTGGGTAAACCGCTGTGTTCGATCCCGACCTTGACGACGTCCACCTTCTTCCCTACGATTCACCCTCGGCTAGAGGACCCCCATCTCCTGTCTCCAATGTCGATACTCCGACAGGGTCTGAGCTCTTGCTTGTGGGCCTGCTCCCATGCACGTCACCTCACCAGGGACTTTGGCGCTCATTTTTTCCCGCGAGGTACACAAGAGAAAGGTCCATAAGCGCGTGTGAATTCTTTCGACCATACAACGCTTGTGGGTGCGCCTTTGTGTCAAATGCAGGAAAGAGCAAGCCCCCACACTACCCCAACACACCGCAAGGGTGGTGCTCAAGCACGAAGGAAAGAAGTCCAACGACCGAAAGGGAGAAAGACGCGAACAAGTGATAAAGAGCCTCACGAGAGGCACAAGCATGAGCCTACAAGTCTTGAAATCATTACAGTACCGGAGCAGTTCCACAAAAGACAAGGTTAATAGCCACGCGCACCAAAAAGTAGCCCAGACTCCAAGACTACGACATCCTCTCGGGGCTCTCATCAGCCTCCACCGCCTTGAAGCGGTCAGCATACGCTTCTGCGTCCTCCTTAACTTCAACTTCACGATCCGCGGCTCTAGGACCCACATCAGGCTCGGTCACACTCCGGAAGTCGAAGGAGGGCTCGAGGCGGCGGAGGTTGGCGAAGATACGACCGACCGTGACGCAGAGAAGCTTCCGGCTCTCTTCCTCGACAAGACCATCCACGCCCGCGGCAGTCTTCTGGAGGGCCTCGCGAGCCTCTAGAGCTTCTCGCTCTGAAGACAGCTTCGCCTCCAGGCGGGTGGCGTGCGTCTCGCGCACATGCAGCTCCTCCTCGCGAATGTCGAGCTCCCGTCTGCGAGCCTCTAGAGACACGCGGAACCCCTCCAGCTCCTGGAGCCTGGTGGCCATCCCAGCCTCAACCTCCTGGGACCGGGCGAAGGCTGCTGCCTCGCGAGCCGCGATCTCCTGGTGCCGGGCTTCGGTTTCGATCTCCAGAGCTCCGCGCTTGGCCTCTAGGCACGCGAGGGTCTCTTCAGCCTCCTGCACGACGCTGGCATGGGTTTCGGCAGCGAAGCGAAGGGCCTCCGCGCGTTTCTCCTACGCCGCTTCATCCTCCCGACGGCAGCGAGCCACCACTTCCCAGAGTTGGGACCAACCCCGCGCCAGGCTCTCGAGGTCCTCTTCTTCGGCCAGCTCCCTCTCAGCGAGATGGGCCTCCAGCTCCTCAAGCTTCGCCCTCGTAGAACGAAAGAGGGCGGAGCAGCGAGTAGTCGCCCGCTGATGCCTACCCAGAACCAAGGCCCGGGGTCAGCGGGAGGGGTAGCAGACCCCGGCCCTGCAAGAGGCTCAAAGCCTGGACGGCAAGGGCTCGGGGTGGCCCCGGAGTGTGCTCGGGGGCTTGAAGTGAGACCTCCATCCCTGTCTGCGCCTGTGGCTGCTGTGGGACTTGGAGCCCACTCACTGTCCGCCTCCGACTCCGCCTGCCCGAAAGAGAGGAAGGCCCCGTCGAAAACAAGCTCCTCTGGGCCCGGCGAGGCCGTATTGGCGTTTGCCTCAAGGCCCGTGGCCTGCGGTGGCATCGCCTCCGCGTCCTCACCCTCGAGGGGTCCGCCGCTTCGAGAGGAGCCGCTGCCCCCGAGGGCTCCGGAGCAGCAGGGGGAGTGGTGGAAGGCCTGCAGCAGAACAAGGCAGGAGATGAAGGAGAGAAGGACGCGAGAATGATGGAAGGAAGGGAACAGAAAGGGACCTACCTGACGGTCACATCCACCCACACCTTGCGCCTCGTGCGCGAGGAGACGCTCCCTCCCGACATGTCCAAGCCCCGCTTCGCCCTGGTCCCGGGGACACTGCGGGGAGGCTCTTCGTCGCCTGACGAAACCTCAAGAACGCCGGCGTCAGGCATGGCCGCCCTCGAGGGCCCCGCGGCAACCGGCCGGGATTCCGGCACCACCTTCTGATGATGTGGAGGAGCCAGAGGACGTGTCATCGCCTCGCGCAGACGTCGCCAATGCAACCAGGGCAGGGCCTTCTTGGGGCCCCGTGCGTCCTCGCGAGACCAGCCCCCACGCGGTGAATGCCGGCATCCCCGCCAGGTACCTGGCACGCATCTTCTTCACAAAATGGTGCAGGGGCTTGGAGGAGTTGTTCGCTGGATCGGGGATCTGCGGGGAAGTAAAAAGAACATCCATGAAGCCCTTCAGCACCTCGGCCGTGAAGACTTCGCCGCTCAGCCGCGTTCGGTCCGCCCCACCGGAGTATGCCCACATCGGCTCCAAATGCGACTACGGCGGTGCAATGCACTGCGCCACGAAGTCCTTCGCCACCATCTGGCCAGTGAGCCCGTGGGTGCGGGCCTCCAGGAGGCGCTTCTCAAAGAGCTCAAGTGATGGGTCTTCCAAGGGTTGGCTGCTCCAGCCGTTGTGCCTCGAGGGGGGCCCGGAGGGGACCTCGAGAAGGGGGCACTCCTCCGCAACTTCCACGTAAAGCCACCACTTGCGGAAGTCGTCCACCCGCTTCGTCACCCTGGTGATAGCGACCTCGTCATCCCAGGCGATGGGAATATAGCGCTCAGACATGCTCTCCGTGATGCGGAATGAGACACATCCGGAGGTCTCCCCGGAGGCAGAAAAGCGGAGCGCGAAGAAGCGTCGGAAGAGGTCCACCGATGGCTTGACCCCGGCGTACCCCTCACAGAAATAGGCAAAAATGGTGAGGGTGAGGATGGAGTTTGGATGAAGGTGGAGAAGCTGAATCTGGTAGTGCTCCAGAATGGCAAGAAGGAAGACGGAGAATGGCGGGACCAGACCCGCGAAGATGGTGTGGAGGAACACCGGGTAAAAGGGAGCGCGGAGTCCGCCAGGGGCGCCGCCCGGCCTCAGGCTGGTCGCGCCCCACTCATTGAAAGCAGAGGCCACCAGGGGGCGCACCTTCTCCAAATGCGCGTCCACCGCGACGCGGCTGGGCTCCAGCGCCGGCTTATGCCCACCGCCAGAACTCGGCGAGGACGCCTCTCCCGCAGGCGCTACGCCCTTGCCCTTCTGAGCCGCGGAAGCTCTCTTGGGAGCCATGGCAACCGGAAGGTGGAGGTACGGACGACGAAGGGGAACGCAGGGCAGAGGAGAGCAGGAGGAACAAGAAAGACAAAGGCGAGCGAGGCGAGTGATGGGGAACCGCGCCAATCCTACTGCCTTAAGCCTCCGCGTGGAGCGGATCCGTTAGGAGCGGCCGGGCCTGCCACTTCCACCATCATGGCCGGAGAAGCCGAGACGGCGTCAAACGACGGTTGCTTGCCACGCGTCCCGGCCCAGAACGGCTGTTTTGGGCCCACGATGTTTCGCCTGCGTACAGGCTACGACGTGCACGCCGCGGACCCGGGGGCTACTGTCGGCCCAATAGAAACCGGGGTATCATGGGCCGGCCTTTCTGGCCCTAGACGCCTGGGCTTGGAATGCAATTAAGAACTGAGTCATGGCGCCTGGCGAGCCCCGTGAGGCCTCGCCCCTCGCGGGGGCTCCAACGGTGACACAAAGGACCAAGTCTCCGCGAGTCGGGGACCTCCTCGGGAGACTTGGTCCCTCTCGAGGTGGCGGAGCGCTCGAAGTGCCTGGTGAGGTTCTGCCATCCTGACAGGACGCACATGGGTCCTGCACTCCATAGCAGGATGACGCGCACGCCTGCGCACGGTGACGAACAAGCCGCAGTTACCATTCCCGTGCTTAAAGATGAGCAACAAGGCTGCCCCAAAGGAGGAGGATTACCAAGCATGCTACTTTGGTGCTAAGCGGACACACTGCCGCTCCGCTCCAACGGCGACATCACCGATATGACACCACGGACCTCTGGAGCGCCGGCCACCGCTCTAGACGGACGGTGGCAGGGCCTGACGAAGACCAGCAAGACCGACGACGGTGGACCTCATCCACAACCCCTGGACCAAGGGTGCGCCGCCCTCCTGGACCGGCGCCATGGAGGAACCCTACCTTCCACCCCCGCGCCTATATAAGGAGGAGGAGCACCACTGGAGAAAGGGATCGACCATTAACCCACCTAAGACTATTAGTCCACTCAGAGTAGAGAGCTTCCACAGAGAAGAAGCTCTGCCATCGTTGTAAGCTTTGCCCTCGGCAAGCACCCCTGAACTGTAACCTCGTGAAGCGGTGCAATACCACACAGCAGGAAGTAGGGTCTTTACTCCTCGCGGAGGGCCTGGACCTGGGTACGAGCTGGTGTCCATCTCTGTCGTGATGCGTTCTGTCGAGCTCGCCGTGCTTGGTCGCCGAGGTTGACGAGAGTGTTGTTAAGTGTCGTGTTCAGCCCCTTCGATTCCTAGTTCACTGGGATCATTCTCCGACAACTACACACTCTGCACTTGGAGTCTCAACCTAACCCATCTACTTTACTTTTCACGCAGATAACTACGTGAAGGATCATATCATTCGTGGGTATCAAGATTGTTTTCTGGCGCCGTTGCCGGGGAATCATTGCTGTAAGGATTTATCCAAGGATATCACAACAAAGTCAACTTCATCACCAACTTGTGCTAACACCTAAGCTTGGGGAGGTTGCACCTACGTGAGCATCATCTTATCCATCTTTACCTTCAAAGCAATTTATTTTGTTTTGGCATTGTCTTGCATTTTTTATTTCGGTTTGCATATTTTATTTTCAGTTTTGCATTTTGTGTTGCATTTGTTAATTCGATTTGCATCAATTAGTGTCATTTTATTTTCAGTTTTGCATAAAAAAATTAAAAACACATAAAAACTTGCTAAAATGGGAGAAAGAACTAATTTGTGTGACTACACAAACACTCCTAATGATCAATTTATCACAAGAGCTATTGCCACACCTGAGATAAAAGCTGATAGTTATGAAGTAAGTCCTAGTTTGCTGAACTTGATAATTAGGGAACAATTTGGTCGTAGTGCTATGGATGATGCCTCAATGCATCTTCATGATTTTGTTGAAATATGTGACATGCAAAAATTTAAAAATGTGGAAAGTGATATTCTAAAACTGAAGTTATTTCCTTTCTCACTTAGAGGAAAAGCTAAATAGTGGTTGCATTCATTGCAACCTGGTAGTATTAATTCTTGGGATGATCTAAAAGAAGCTTTCATTAAGAAATATTATCCTCTTGTTAAAATTTTGCAAAATAGAAACAACATTCTTTCTTTTAGGCAAAATGAAAATGAACATGTTGCTATGCCTTGGGATAGGATAAAACTTATGCTTAGAACTTGTCCATCACATCGGGTTAATGAATGGACCATATTACACTCTTTCTACAATGGTTTAAACTACATGTCTAGAAATATTCTTGATTCTGCTGCTGGAGGTGCTTTTATGGGAAAAACTATAGTAGAAGCTAAGAACATATTGGAAAGCATTTTGCAAAACTATAGTCAATGGCATCCTGATAGAGCGCCTAATCCATCTAAGAAAGTAAACTCTATAGAAGAAACAAATGATTTGTCATCTAAAATGGATACTATTCTTGCATTGCTTAATAAACCTAATGTTGAAAATGTTCCTTTGCAAGAACTAGTTAGTAATAATTCTGAAAATGTTGATGTCAACTTAATTAGGAACTATGGTAATAATGGGTATGGTAACAACAATTATAACTCCTATAATAAACCCCCATACGTGCCAAATAAATATGCTACTAGTGGTAATGTTTCTAGTGACTTGGAAAACACCATTAGGTCATTTATATCTACTCAAAAGGAGCTTAATAAGGAATTTATCTCTAAGTTTGAAAAACAAAACTCTTTGTTTAAAAAGGTAGATCAGCTTGCTAAGGAAGTCTCCTCATTAAAGAACATCATTACAGCCCAAAAACATGAGGAAACAATTAAATATTGCCAAGAGGTTATCAATAAATGTTGGGAACACATTCATGAGCAAGAGAGAGTTGCTAAAGAATCTATTGGGGTAACGAAAGAGAGAGAATTTGAGGAAGTTAAAATGCTTAGTGAAGTCAAGGATCCATTGCTTGACTTAGAAAATTGTAGCTTGCATGAATTAATATCTATCTTACAAAAATTTGCAAGTGACCCTTCCATCAACACTAGCCAAGCTGGTTTTTGTTCTTACATTGCTAATCATGTCTTGAAAGTAAAGATTGCTAGGTACAACCAAGAGGCTATGATACCACCTAAGTTTGGGGATATATAGATTCCCAAGGTACTAGTAACTATTGGAAAAGAGACACACCATGCTATACTTGATCTAGGATCTAGTGTCTCTGTTTTATCTAAAGAACTATATGAAGTACTTGAATTAAAGAATCTTGAAAAATGCTCTATATGAAGTACATGGGGAATAAAACCTTCAGTCCTATTATTCTTGGAAGACCATTTCTTCGTACTACAGGTGCTATCATTGATTCAAAAGAAGGAAATGTGAAGTTTCAGTTTCCACACAAGAAGTGCATGGAACACTTCCCAAGGAAGAGGGGCACATCAAAGTTCAAGCTCCCTCATGAGCTTCATCTTCAATAAACATCAAGTAAGAAGCCTAGCTATATGGCTATAAAGAAAGCGCTTTACGGGAAGCAACCCGGTTGTTTTTATTTGTGATTTTCTTTGTGTCCTCTTGGTGTAACTAGAGACTTAGTTTTTAGTTTAGTTTCTGGAATTTTTTATAAACTGACAAGTTTTACTCATTTTGGTTTGAAAAGGTTGCTTATAGCCTTCGGAGATTTTATTCCTGCACGAATCTGTGCACGGTATGATTTTTCATTTTTATTCTGTAACTCCGAATGAGCTCATATTTGAACTATAATTGAAACTTTTCATCATATGTATGCATGAATGTTTTCGGAATTGTTTAACAAAGTTTAGTAGGGTAGAAAAATATGTTTTGTTGCTGTTTTTCTGGACAGATTCTGTCCCATTTTGTTTGATGCATGCTTTGAGCTTTTAACTTGAATCTTTTTTATCCAATTGAGTTTATGAGTAGGCATACAACATTATAAACTTTCTGGACATTCATATGAATTTTTGTTAAGGATTATATGCAGCAAGAAATCTATTTGTTTATCACTACTAATGCACCCCACAGAAAAGAAATGGGAGAAACGGTGTTTCGAAGTTTTTTCACAGGGATTGTAGGAGATGCACCAAGAGCTATCCAAGGATGGTGAAGACCATAAGCTTGGGCATGTGAAGACAACCCCACTGGACCTACACACTCTCGGTTTGCACACGTGTAACTTCTGTTTTTCGATCAAAACACTTTATCGCATAAACTTGGAGCGTCTTTTTGTTTGTTTGCTTGTTTTGGTTTGATTTTTATTTTGTGAGACCACCACACTATCACTTATTTATGAAAGAGCTACTGGAAATATGGGTTGAATTATGTTGGACGTTATTATAAGATTGGGAAAATGAATGTTTGAGTTGATTTTAAAAGATACATATAGTTGCATGATTCATGAGCTTGTTAATGAGTAATAATTTGCAAATGCTTTATCAAGAGCTACCTCTTATTCATGTTTTGATGCTGAATGTTATTTTACTTTGTTTAACATGGATTAGTTAGTTCTATGGACACTCATGCATGCATTTAGATGGTCAACTTTCTCCCTCTTGCTAGCCCAAAAATTCCAACAAGTAAAAACTTGTTTCCAACACCTTCAACCAAAGTTATTCCAGTGAGTCCACCATATCTACCTATTAGCTTTATGCTATTCCGAGTATGTTTATCATGTTATTTGTGTTATCTATACCTCTGAATGAAAATTTTTATGTTATTGATTGTTATGGGAAAAGTTGGTTATATAGCTCTCACGAACTTGATGCACACTTTACTTTTATTGCATAAATAAAACATGACCCATTGTGATTAAGATTATGATGTTGTGGGCTTGACAAATGTCGAGGTTGGGAGTTAGCTCATATGTGTTGTCACATGGCAAGCTTTCAACATGCTCTTTATTTCATTGTTGATATCATGTACTTTTGTTTGGATGCTTATTATGGGTGAAATAAATGTGGAAGTAAAGCAAGTTTAAATGAGTTTGTATAAATGGTTAGAGAGACGCCTGGGCCGCTAATCTAAGCCATGCATCATTCATGGTGGAAATTTACTTACATACTATGGTGAACCATCTGTGATACACCTTACAATAAAAAGCTATTCCAATGGTAAATAAAAAGGGTGTTGAGGTTGTTCATTTGTTTGTTTGTCTTGTCATTTTGATATGGGCTTGTTCCATATCCTGGGACAAGAGGTACCCCAGTTGACGCTCTTTATGATACTATTATACTTACAATGATATTTAACTTGAACTTGTTTGTGTCCCAAGTTGAGTAACCATGGTGTAGGTACTTGTATTCAAGGGGCATGAGACATTCAACCTTTACTTTGTCAAGCACACTACTCATATTTGCTTTCACTTTAAACTTAATCATTCAAGATGCTATGATAGGGGAATGAGAGCTTGACACCAAGGATTACCACATTTCAATCATTAACTTAAGTAGAAGAGTTTGGAAGTTAGATGAAAGTTATGCATGCTTTACCTCTACTCACATATATATCTTTCCAAAGTGTCCACCTTTTATATTCAGATTTTCATCAATACTCTATGACCATTGTAGGATGTTCTTACTTATCATTATGCATACATGTGGTCCATATTACTTTCTTCTATGTTACACTTTGTGAATTATCATTGAACATCCTTGCATTGAATACTTGATATCACTTCATAAACTATCTTGCATATTGCTACTCCTTTTAAGAATGAATCATTTGACTCTATGTAGCAATAGTAATCATCTTTGATATCCATTGTTAGTATTAAATTGCAAAGTCCATGTTAGTTTTATCACCTTCATACTCGAGGACGAGTATTGGTTAAGCTTGGGGATGTTGATGCATGTAAAATGCATACATGAACTTTGCGCTATATTACTTATATTCCAATCATATTTGCATCATATAAGGGTTATATCAATGTTTTATAATGATTTTGGGAATATTATATGTTTCCTATTTTTATGGAATTAACCCTGCGCAGGCAGAAAACCCTATTTCTTTATTATAATGTTTCAGGGATCCAAACGACGTCCAAATGACCTGCAAATTTACGAGCGTCAATTTTTGGAAGGAAGAAGACTTGGGAGTGAAGCAAGCAAACAAGAAGAAACCCGAGGGCCAAAATAGGTGGGCCCACACGGCCCATGTACCTGGCCGCGTGGGACCCCTCCTTTTGGGCCTCGGAGCTCCGTTGCCGTTGGTCTAAAACCGCCTATAAAAATAGTCCCCCGACGTTCTCTGGAAGGAGCGCCGCCGAAACACAGAAACACCGAAACAGAGACCTGGAGCTGCAGATTGGGGGGGGAAACTCCGGCGGGGCGCTGCTGGTGTGGTCTCCATCTTCTCCAACGACTTCTCCACCGTCTCCATGATGAAGAGGGAGTAGTCCACCTCTGGACTATGGGTTTGTGGAAGTAACTTATGTATCTCTCCTCTCTTGAGCTTCACTAATTAGCACCGTATGAGCTGCTGAACATGATTACGGTCATCTATGTAATACCTATGTGGTGGATCTTTTTATGAGTTAATATATGTTTGAATGTTTGTTTCAGTTATGAATAGATGCATATTATGTACCCCGTTCTGTTTACTTTTGATCAAGCATGTTTATGAGAGCGTGTGTGGGGGATGTGTGCATTAGTTGGAGTAACGGGGGTGGCTAGTGCGGTGAACGTGAGAGATAGTTCCGCGATCCACTTAGGTATTTTACCTTATTTTGTTGCCTCACTAGGGATAAAAAAAATACCTTGCTACAGGGGTTGTGGGTGACCATGCCACTTCTCCGTTACTAGATCTAGCATGTTCTTATTTTAACTTCATGTCGTGATACTTAAAGCTATACTCTGAGTTATCTTAATTACTGAGCTGTTATGATTTAGTTCGCATCTTGGTGGAGTATAAGTGAGACTAATAAACAAAAGGTCTCTATGTTAGGACGTGATACCCATATAATTAGTAACTTGTCATTAAACTTTTGTGTTGCAATCTCATATGTCAACTCTAGTGTTCCATTGTCTACCACTTTATTAAAGAGAGAGTGCATTTGTGAAACCATGAACCCCGTTCCATTTTTAATCATAAGAAACACCTTTCCAACACTTTTATCCATTTTCTATTTTCTGCCATTTAAAAATCCGAAAATACAAAAACACTTTTACATCTTGCATACATCATATAAAATCCAAAAATATCATATATCATTGTTTCCACCATCCTTGCACATTTATTTACCACCATTGCATATTTATTTCTTGTTTGCATTGCATATTATCTTGATATCATTCTTACACCTTGTGCTTGACAACCACAGGTGAGGTTGAGGACCAAAACATTTACTTTGTTTTGTAGGTAACCAAAAGAAGGATAGGAAGATAAATCTTCCGAGAGTTCGATATTAAACCCTCGAGTCAATCCTCGTGGGGAAAACACGTCTTCCATATACTGCACACTCTGCACTTAGAGTCTCAACCTGACCCATCTACTTTACTTTTCACGCAGGTAACTACGTGAAGGATCATATCATTCGTGGGTATCAGATGCACGGAGGGTGACCCATACCTTGAAACGCATACCCTCCTTGACGAACTAGTACAACCGAGACCGAGGAACACGCGCGAGTCGCTCCATTGGAATAGAAGAGAGGGCTCGAGAGAGAGTGTTTTGTGAGGATTAGAGAGAGAGATTGTGTGCTTAAGGCCATGGATTAGTGGCATCTTATATAGGGCGGAAGAGGGATGCCGGCGGGCAGAGAGGGCTGCCGGCGGCCGGTAGCAATAAAAACGGCAGCAGACTGATCATCTTCCAATGCACAAATAAATGGCGGGCTGATCATCTTCCAAAGCAAAATTAAAATGGTGGCTACTTGATCAACTTCCAAAGTGTAGTGTGCGCGGGAGACAAAAGGTTTGAAACCTAGTCCCGGTTCGTGCCATGAACCGGGACTAAAGGTTCGCACACGGGCCCCTGCCTCTTCGGCCGCATGTGGCGGGCCTTTAGTCCCGGTTCGTGGCTGGAACCGGGACTAAAGGTCCCTCACGAACCGGGACGGGGCTGTGGCGGCGACAACTAGGTGGGGTGACACCCATTAGTCCCGGTTCGTAATAAATTGGAGACTAAAGGTCCGAACCTATTTCCCTTTTTCCACGTGCGAGACGATGAGAAAGACCTGGCGACAGTGTGGTGGTCGCGGCAGGAGCATGATCTGCGGCGCCTTGAGGCGGCGTCGACTGCGGATCATGTGAGCTATGCACCGAGGCAGCGAAAGGGCGATAGAGTAAAGACGTGACCGACAGGAGCAAGCTCAAGCCACTCGGCTGCAACCAGATGCGGAGCAGGCCAATTTAAGCCAGTGGCGACGGTAACCCGCCTCTCCGTCCAAATCTCCTTCGATTATTTACCCGACCCTCTCCGTCCAAATTTCCTTCGTTGCTTTGTTTTCAATTCATCGCTAGTTCTAGTTACTGTCACCGAATAGCATATTAGGTTCTGTTATTAGGTAAACCAGAACTTCATAGTTAATTTCAAAAAAAAACTTCATAGTTGGAAATAAACAAGAGTGTATTCAACGGTCCTCCGCTAGCTACTAAGATACGATAGTAAAATCTCACAGGGATATATAATCTCAGACCTCCCTGGCGGGGATTTCGAGTGTTCCATTCATAATCCAGCAATCATCCTCTTTCTTTTCCTCGTCAAGCATGCAAATTGACATAAAAATAAGATTTCCCCTTAAGGCCTCTACCCACTTTCTAAATGCCCAGGAGGTAAAAGTGAAGCATAACAATAAGAACTGATTTGCAGGCAATATTATTCCAGCAACCCACAAATGGTTGGTGGATTACATATATTGTGAGTTATGATCTAGTAGATCACGATATCATCACAATCTCAGAGCAGGGTTAATAATATAGCCGGCTGCTGTTTATATGCAATTGCCACGTCATTTACAGCTAGCTTATAGCCAACATGTATAGTAGTGGGCTATATGCATGTACTATTTTATCATTATATGGCCCACCATACACTCTCATAACATGACTAGGAGCACGTGTGCAACTAAGAGCCCACTTACCTTCTCTCTCCTCTTCTCTCTCCTCCAACTAAGCAAAGATATATTATTCAATTGCTTATATATAGTCTGCTTACGTGGCCTTATTATACTTGCTCTCAGTGACAGTGGCAGCCATCTCCGTGTGTAATGACTAATGAGTCGCCTCGGTTAATAGCACATTATCTTCATGCTATATATGAAGCGAAGCGCAGCCAGAGGGTAGATGAAGCTCAACGCAAAGGGATGTATGACCACAAGCTACATGTTGGTCGAATAGAAAGAGGAGGCATGGGGAATCACTAGATGGTCTTATGGCTAACATGTGAGTGTGGGTGGCTAGTTCTCGGTGAATTGCATTCATAGATAAACAGATTCTCATGCGGAGCTGCCTTATAGCAGCCAGGTGCACAGGCACCCGGGTAGTTTTATTTTTTACCTTATAATTAGCTACAAAATCAGTGTGTACCCCTGTAATCAACGATTAGTGCACCTGGTGAGACAAATCAGCACATATTGCATAGTAGTGCACCCGGATTGAATTTGCTCTAGCTCCGCCACTGGCCACTGGCGAGGTTGTTTCTCAAATATACTAATTTTACCGAAGAAATCACTCATGACATGACTCGGCGTCACTTTTTGAGTGTTCTATTCGTGATCAAGAAACCATCCTCTTTCTTTATCCTGCTTTCCAGGACGATGAGAGCAGTGGCCTAAGGACTGTTATGTCTAGGAAACTGGAGCAACCCGAACTCTTTGTTCAACTCTCGGTCGAATAAACAATAAACAATTAAATACAAAACATAGATAATTCGAGCTAACCAATCTACAAGTGTCAACGGCCCTGCACCACCAAGTACGGGCCAGGAGGACGACGGCCCAGCTGGAACAGGCGCAAGGCCCAAGAGATCGAGGCGGGTCCCGGCGTGGCTCGATGGCGGCAGCTGGGTGGCGTAGCGATGTCGCTATATAATTGGATAGGAAGCTTCCATCGATGCTCATCTCGGATCATGTGTGTAACTGGACGGCAGTGCCGTATCGGATAGGCCCAGAGGGCGAGAACCTGTCGTGCGAATCAATAGAACCTCGTGAGCTAGAGGCTCGTCGCTGAATTCCTCTCTCGATCGTAGCCGGGTGTTTATAATTGGTATTCAGAGCCTTTCCGATCCAAAATTTCTGGAGATTCCCACCCACCCATACCCCACTCGATTCGCTGCTAGATCCCGAGCGAAGCCATGGAGGATCTGTCTCCCGATGCTCGCGCGGTCTACGACCTGATCAAGGCCTCGACATCGGAGGAGTTCGACACGAAGTTCCTGGAGTACGAGAAGAAAATGCTCGGCGCCGTGCGCAAGTTCGTCGTCGACACGGAGAAGCAACTCAAGACGATGAACACCTCCATTGACTCCGTCCGATCTACAGTGACCGCGGATCTGGAGGCCACCAGGAACTCCGTCGACGCCGTGCGTACCGCCGTGAACGCGGATCTGGAGGCTACCAGGGTCTCCATCGGCGTCGACCTCACGGCTGTCCAGGAGCAGCTGAGCTCGCAGATCGCGTAACTGGCGTCGGCCTACGAGCGGGTTCCGCGGCCGGATCCGGGCGCGGCGGCAGATCGCTCCTCTCCTGCGACGGCGGATCGTCATGCTGCTTCGACGACGCGGGAGCCAGGGAGCGGTGCTGCAGGCCAATTATGGCACGGCGATCCACACCATTACCGGGGGACGGCTAGTGTCCTACACTCCGCTCCTCCGGTCGGAGGTAACAACTTCGGCCGGTCTCTTGTCAGGCAATTCGATTTTGTTGCTCCCCACCCGCGTTCTGACCATGCTGTCCTTGGACCTCGTGCTGTGTTGCCGCACTTCGAGGGCGCCAACCCGAAGTTGTGGCAGATTCGCTGCGAGGAGTTCTTTCGGCGGAGCCAGACGCCGGTGGCGCTGTGGCCAGCGGATGCATCCGCCACGTTCACGGGAGCGGCAGCGACATGGCTGGAGTCATACCTGCAGAAGACGCCCGCGCTGTCGTGGTCTGCCTTCGTCGAGGCGGTGTTGGCACGCTTCAGCCGCAACCAACACTCGATCCTCTGTCGACGCCTCTTCCACATCTCCCAGGTCACCACAGTGGAGGATTATGTGCAGAAGTTCTCGGAGTTGGTGTACCAGATCGCCGTGTACGAGCCTCATCCAGATGTGGTGCACTACACTACCAGATTCCTGGATGGCTTGCGGCCGGCAGTGCGCGTGCTCGTCGTCATTCAGCAGCCCAGTACCCTGGAAATTGCATACTCCCTGGCGCTGTTGTACGAGGAATTGGGGGAGGATACAGGTCTGTTGCCCACTCATCAAGCGCCGGCCGTGGCGCGGCGTACGGCAGCAGCGGCACCGACCCCTCCCCAGGCACCTGCCAAGTGGATTTCCAAGTCTGTCGAGGAGAAGCGTGCCCTGAGTGCCAATGAAGAGAAGTGGAAGAAACTTAAGGCATACCGGCGAGCAATGAACCTGTGCTTTACCTGTGGCGAGAAGTACAACCGTGAACACCAATGCAAGACATCTATTCCCTTGCATGTGGTGCAGGAGATGGTGAATTGTATGCACCTGCTCGATGACGCCAGTGATGAACCACCAGACGAGGAGTAGCCAGGGCCGTCCGAGACTGCGCATTCCATGGTTCTCTCTACGGCTGCCCTGGAACCTGGCACCGCGGCACCGCGCACGATGCAGCTGCAGGTGCAGATACAGGGCTATTCATTCTTGTTTTTGGTCGATTCTGGCAGCTCAGCCTGTTTCATCGATGAACAGCGCGCAGTTACTGACAGGGGCAGAGGTGCTATCAGCTCCAGTTACAGTTCAGGTTGCGGGCGGTGCTTTGCTGAATTGTACAAGCCGTTTCCCAGCTCTGAAGTGGTCGACTGATGGAGCCTCGTTCACAGATCAGTTCAGAGTTTTGAACTTGGCAAGCTACGATGAGATTATCGGCTTGGAATGGATTGGCAAGTACAGCCCGACGCTTACACACTGGGAGCAAGGCTGGCTCGCGTTCCAGCATGAGGGCAAGCAGGTTGTCCTGCGAGGCGATGAGCCGCGGCTGTGCACACATGCATTGGTGGAGCTGAACCTGGTGCGTGATGCTGAACAGGAGAAGACATCAATTCCCGCTGAGGTGCAGGAGATCTTGGACAGGTTTGCGTCTGTGTTCGAGGCGCCTTCTGGCTTGCCGCCGCGTCGTCGATACGACCATCGCATTCCTCTTGTGCCAAGAGCTCGGCCCGTGTCAATTTGCCCCTACAGAGTTGCCCCAGAGCTCAAATCTGAAATCGAACGCCAGGTGAAGGAGCTGCTGGATCAGGGTGTGATCACGCACAGCAACAGCGCCTTTGGTGCGCCTGTGCTGTTGGTCAAGAAGGGCGAGATTGAATGGCGCCTGGTTTTTTATTACAGGCCGCTTAATGCTTTGACCGTGAAGGGGAAGTATCCATTGCTTGTAATCGACGAGTTGCTCGACGAACTCGCGGGCGCCAAATGGTTCTCCAAGCTCGATCTCAAGGCTGGTTATCACCAGATTAGGCTGGCGCCAGGTGAAGAGCACAAAACGGCGTTCCAGACGCACAGCGGGCATTACGAGTTCAAGGTGATGGCGTTCGGCTTGACAGGAGCACCTGCCACGTTCCAACACGCCATGAACGCCACGCTCGAACCCGTGCTGCGCAAGTTTGCGCTAGTGTTCTTCGACGACATCCTCATATACAGCGACACCTAACAGGAACATCTGGAGCATCTGGCGACTGTGCTGGCTATTCTGCAGAAGGATAAGTGGCAAGTGAAGATGTCCAAGTGCGCATTCGCTCAGCAGCAAGTGGCGTACCTGGGACATGTCGTGTCTTCCAGCGGCGTCACCACCGATCCAGCCAAGATTCGGGCGATTAAGGACTGGCCTACGCCGAGGAACCTAAAGGAGGTGCGTGGCATCTGCGGGCTGACGGGATATTGTCGCAAGTTCATCGCCAATTATGCGATTATCTGTCAGCCGCTCACTACTCTGCTGAAGAAGGGCGTGGCGTTCAGGTGGACACAGGCGGAGGAGACAGCATTCCAGGTGCTGAAACAAGCCATGATCAGTGCTCCTGTGCTGGCGCTGCCTGATTTCGCCGAACAATTCGTGATTGATACAGATGCTTGTGATGTGGGAATTGGTGCTGTATTGTCACAGAAGGGACACCCCATCGCGTTCGTCAGCCGCGCCTTAGGGCCAAAGAACAGGGGCCTCTCTGTGTACGAGAAGGAGTACCTCGCAATCCTGCTGGCTGTGGAGCAATGGTGGCCGTACCTGCAGTTGAAGGAGTTCATCATCCGCACTGATCACAAGAGCATCATTCATCTGTCTGACCAGCGCATGCATACTGATTGGCAGCGCAAGGCTCTGACGAAGCTCATGGGGCTGCACTACAAGATACAGTACAAGAAGGGTGTGCACAATGGCGCTGCTGACGCCCTCTTGGCAGGCCGCCGGTGGATTCTGAACTGTTCGCCATGTCGACAGTGCAGCCCGTGTGGCTCGAATCTGTGGAGCGCAGCTACGAGAACGACGCGAGAGCACAGTCGCTGCTGCAACAACTGGCTGTCTCGCCGGGCGGGGTGCCGGAGTACACGCTGGAGGGCGGCATCTTGCGCCACCGCAACAGAATCTGGGTGGGCGGCGATGTCGAGCTCCGCAAGCAGATTGTGTCAGCGTTCCACGACAGCTCGCGGGGCGGCCACTCTGGGTTTCCGGTGACGTATCGTCGCCTGGTGTCGCTGTTCAGTTGGCCTGGCATGAAGTCCATGGCCCGTGAGTACGTTCGCTGCTGCCATATCTGCCAGCAGGCGAAGCCAGAGCGTCTTCCGCCAGCCGGCTTGCTCCAGCCCTGCCTGTACCGTCGGCGCCATGGGAAGTGGCCACGATGGATTTCATCGAAGGTCTGCCGCAGTTCAGGCAATTCAGCTGCATTCTCATCGTCGTCGACAAATTGACGAAGTACGCGCACTTCATTCCGCTCCGACACCCCTACACGGTGAGCAAGGTGTCCGAGGTCTTCGTCGACAATGTTTACAAGCTCCACGGCATGCCCGGCTCACTGGTGTCGGATCGCGACCCCATATTCACCAGCACCTTCTGGCAATCGGTGTTCCGTGCCACGGGAACGCAGCTGAAGCTGAGCACGGCGAACCACCCCGAGACCGACGGCCAGACGGAGCGAGTGAACCAATCCATCGAGTGCTACTTACGGTGCTTCATCAGTGCGCATCCCCACCATTGGTCCAAATGGTTCTCGCCGTGCGAGTTCTGGTACAACAGCAACTGGAACGCATCGACGGGCAAGTCGCCGTTCGAGCTGTTGTACGGCCGTCAGCCTAGGTATTTCGGGATCACTGCTTCTGACAAGATCGCCTCTGTGGATGTGCAAGAATGGTTGCAGGAGCGTGCGCTGGTGTTGGACTCGGTTCGTCAACACCTGCTGCGGATGCAACAGCGCATGAAGGTCCAGGCGGACAAGCATCGTACAGAGCGCACCTTCGCCGTGGGCGACGAGGTCTTCCTTCGCCTGTAGCCGTACATTCAAGCTTCAGTGGCACGGCGGGCGAATCACAAGCTGGCCTTCAAGTTCTTCGGGCCCTTCCGCGTGCTGGAGCGCGTGGGCGGGGTGGCGTACAAGCTGGAGCTGCCGCCGCCGAGCCGGGTTCATCCGGTCTTCCATGTGTCGCAGCTGAAGGCCTGCATTGGACCAAGGCCGGACGCACTGTCGGCGCTGCCGCATGAAGACGCGTTTGCTGCAGGTTCCAGTTCGAGTGCTGCGTCGCCGTCAGCAGCGTCGAGGTACACGCTCCGTCGCCCAAGTCCTCATGCAGTGGAGTGATGCAACGGAGCAGGAGGCGACCTGGGAGGACCTCGACCGCTTGCAACAGATCTTCCCGCGAGCTTCTGCTTGGGACAAGCAGAATTCAAAGAGGGGGGATTGTCAACGACCTGCACCACCAAGTACGGGCCAGGAGGACGACGGCCCAGCTGGAACAGGTGCAAGGCCCAAGAGATCGAGGCGGGTCCCGGCTGTTGTTTTATGATGTTCCAAATTCCAGCGGTAGTACCGCTGGATTAAGCGGTACTACCGCTCGAGAGCTGCCGCCACCGCTACCGCCAGAATGGCCGTCTGACGCGTTTGTCCGGTACCGACTGGTACCGCTGGCGGTACCGCCGCCGGTACCGCTGAGGTGGGAAGAGCCGAACCAGCCCACCCCAGCGGTACTACCGCTGGGATAAGCGGTAGTACCGCCGAGGTGGGATCGATTCCGGGTTGGACTGCAGCCGACCTAGGGTTTTATGCTTCTATATATTCCTCTTGTAAGCCGCCGTTTTGGGGTAAGCCACACATTGTAAACCCACGGCGTTTGTAACCTCACCCGATATAGTGAAGTATTGCTGGCTGGCGCCCGTGGTTTTTTCCTCTCCTTTGTTTGGAGAGGTTTTCCACGTTAAATCTCGTGTCCCCTTTGGTTTGATCGTTCCGCTCTTCGTCGTTTCTTTGCTATCGTTTCAACAAGTGGTATCAGAGCCCTGTTTCAGATCTGTTTTCAGATTAGGGTTTTGGATGGCATCGATGAAGTTCGATCTACCGGCGCTGGACTACAAGACGAGATTTTCGCTGTGGCAGGTCAAGATGCGTGCGATCCTCGCACAGTCCAATGATCTTGACGAGGCGCTGGAGAAATTCGGCGACAAGGATGCGGCGGCATGGACCGCCGATGAGAAGCGGAAAGACCGTAAGGCTTTATCGCTTATTCAACTTCATCTATCTAATGATATTCTGCAAGAAGTACTCCAGGAGAAAACCGCAGCGGCACTGTGGGCTAAGCTGGAGTCGATCTGCATGTCCAAAGATCTCACCAGCAAGATGCATGTGAAGATGAAGTTGTTCACGCACAAGTTGCAAGAAGGTGGTTCGGTAATGAATCACTTATCGATCTTTAAGGAGATCGTTTCTGACCTAGTGTCGATGGAGGTAAAGTACGATGATGAAGATCTAGCACTTTTACTTCTATGCTCGCTGCCAAATTCCTTTGCAAATTTTCGTGATACCATACTGTTAAGCCGTGATGAACTAACCACCGCGGAAGTATATGAGGCCCTGCTTGCCAGGGAAAAGATGAAAGGTATGGTACAGAAAGAGGAGTCGTCGTCCTCCAAGGGCGATGCTTTGCAGGTCCGAGGGAGGCCTGAGCAGCGAGATAACCACTACCACAACAACAACAGAGACAAGAGCAAGGGTGACAGAGTCGCTCAAAGTCTAAAGGCCGTGACAAGTTCTGCAGGTATTGTAAGAAATCTAATCATGTCATTGATGATTGTTGGAAGTTGCAGAACAAGGAGAAAAGAAAAGGTACTTACCAACCGAAAAATAATGAAGGTAATGATACCGGTGAGGCTTCTGTTGTTGATGGTAGTTCTGATGGCGAATGCCTAGCTGTTTTAGCTGCATGTGTTTCTCGTCAGGATGAATGGATTCTAGATACTGCATGTTCTTTTCATATTTGCTGTAACAAAGATTGGTTCAGTTCTTATGAGTTAGTGCAGACTGGAGATTTCGTGCGTGTGGGAACGACCAGCAATGCAACATTGTTGGCGTTGGTTCCGTTCAGGTCAAGACACATGACGGTATGACACGCACGCTGACGGGAGTGAAACACATACCAACCATGGCAAGAAATTTGATCTCGCTCAGTACCCTTGACTGTGACGGGTACAAGTACAAAGGAGGAAATAAACTCCTAAAGGTATCAAAAGGTTCTCTCATAGTTATGGTTGGTGATATGAATTCTGCTAAGTTATATGTTCTTAGAGGTAGCACGTTATCTGGTACTGTTGCTGCTGTTTCTCATGATGACGCTAGTAAAACTAACCTTTGGCATAAGCGTCTTGGACATATGAGTGAACTTGGTATGGCAGAATTGATCAAGAGAGACTTGCTGCAAGGATGCAGTTTGGGTAAGATGCAGTTCTGTGAACACTGCATTTTCGGTAAGCACACAAGAGTTAAGTTTAATGCTTCTGTCACACCACCAAAGGTACACTTGATTATGTACATGCTGATGTTTGGGGGCCATCTCGTAAGCCCTCTTATGGTGGTGCTCGTTATATGCTTACCATTATTGATGATTACTCTAGAAGAGTTTGGCCTTATTTCATGAAAAATAAGGATGATACGTTTGCTGCTTTTAAAGAGTGGAAAGCTATGATTGAAAGGCAAACAGAAAGGAAGGTGAAATTACTTCGTACTGACAATGGTGGCGAATTTTGTTCGAATGCCTTTAATGATTATTGCAGGAAAGAAGGCATTGTCAGGCACCTCACCATCCCGTACACGCCTCAGCAGAATGGTGTAGCGGAGCGGATGAACAGGACCATCATCTCCAAGGCTCGCTGCATGATCTCCAACGCTCGCATGAGTAAGCGTTTTTGGGCTGAGGCGGCTGCCACCGCCTGCTACTTGATAAACAGGTCACCATCTATTCCCCTCGACAAGAAAACTCCCATTGAGGTATGGTCAGATTCTCCTGCTGATTATTCACAACTTAAAGTTTTCGGCTGCACTGCTTATGCTCATGTTGATAATGGAAAGTTAGAGCCGAGAGCTATTAAGTGTGTGTTCATTGGTTATGGTTCGGGTGTAAAAGGATACAAGTTATGGAATCCCGAAACTAGCAAGGCATTTATGAGCAGGAGTGTTGTTTTCAATGAATCTGTTATGTACTTTGATAAGTTGTCCTCAGATGTTTTGCCAGATTTTTCTGAGGAGCAGGTTCGTGTCGAGGTGGAGCACTCTGTTGAAAAGGAAAATGTCACTGTTGACAATGATGGTGCTGCTACTTCAGATGATTCTGATCCTGATTCTGCTGGTTCTGATGATTCTGTTCTTCTGATTCTGATAATAATAATGTTCAGAACTCACCCCCTGTTTTGCAGCCACAACAGTCTATTGCTGCTCGTAGGAACAGGAGGAATTGTGGTCCTCGACCACGTTTAATTGAAGAGTGTAACATTGTTGATTATGCTCTGAGTTGTGCAGAACAGGTGGAGCACGGACATGAGCCGTCCACCTATACTGAAGCTATTGGTTCCGGTGACCGCGAGAAGTGGCTTGCTGCTATGCAAGAAGAAATGCAGTCACTCGATAAGAATGGCACATGGGAAGTTGTGCGCTTGCCTAAGAAAAAGAAGGCAGTCCGCTGTAAGTGGATCTTCAAGAGAAAGGAGGGTTTATCTCCTAGCGAGCCTCCGAGGTTTAAGGCAAGGTTAGTTGCAAAAGGCTTCAGTCAAATTCCAGGTGTTGATTATAATGATGTTTTCTCTCCAGTTGTTAAGCATAGTTCAATTCGTACATTCTTTGGTATTGTTGCTATGCGTGATCTTGAGCTTGAGCAGTTAGATGTAAAGACTGCGTTTCTGCATGGAGAGTTGGAGGAGGAGATATACATGGACCAGCCAGAAGGGTTCATAGTGCCGGTAAGGAGGATCTTGTGTGTAAGTTGAAAAGGTCCTTATACGGTTTGAAACAATCTCCTCGTCAGTGGTATAAAAGGTTTGATTCTTTTATGTTGTCACATGGCTTTAAGAGGTCTGAATTTGATAGCTGTGTGTACATTAAGTTTGTTAATGGATCACCTATATACCTGTTATTATATGTTGATGATATGTTGATTGCTGCCAAGAGCAAGAAAGATATCGCTGCTCTCAAGTCACAGTTGAGTAGCGAGTTTGAGATGAAGGATCTTGGTGCTGCTAAGAAAATTCTAGGTATGGAGATTACCCGTGACAGAAATTCTGGTTTGTTGTTTCTTAGTCAGCAAAATTACATTAAGAAAGTTCTTCATCGTTTTAACATGCATGATGCAAAGTCTGTTAGTACTCCTATTGCTCCTCACTTTAAATTGTCAGCTGAACAATGTCCTAGTACGGATGAGGATTTTGAGTACATGTCTAGAGTTCCATATTCTAGTGCTGTTGGTTCTTTAATGTATGCCATGGTTTGCTCACGTCCAGATTTATCATATGCTATGAGTTTGGTTAGTAGATATATGGCTAATCCTGGTAAAGAACATTGGAAGGCTGTTCAGTGGATTTTCAGGTACCTTCGTGGCACATCCAATGCTTGCCTCAAGTTCGGCAAGACTGATGAGGGACTCGTAGGCTATGTGGATTCAGATTTTGCTGCCGATTTGGATAAGAGGAGATCCCTCACAGGTTATGTGTTCACGCTTGGTGGTTGTGCCGTGAGTTGGAGGGCAACGTTGCAATCGTTGTTGCCCAGTCTACCACTGAAGCAGAGTACATGGCTATTGCTGAAGCATGTAAAGAATCGGTTTGGCTGAAAGGTTTGTTTGCTGAGCTTTGTGGAGATGATACTTGCATTAACCTGTTTTGTGATAGTCAGAGTGCTATTTACCTTACCAAGGATCAGATGTTCCATGAGAGAACAAAGCACATTGACGTCAAATACCATTATGTGCGTGATGTTGTTGCAAAAGGTAAACTGAAGGTATGCAAGATAAGTACTCATGATAATCCTGCTGATATGATGACAAAGCCAGTTCCTGTTACTAAGTTCGAGCTTTGCTCGGGCTTAGTTGGTATCACTGTCTAGCCCAAGAGGCTATTTGGCGCCGAAGGTGTTTCTTTGTTGTTTTCAGGGTGAAGTTCTCTTTCATGCTACAAGATGGAATTTGTCTCAAGGTGGAGTGTTGTTTTATGGTGTTCCAAATTCCAGCGGTAGTACCGCTGGGTTAAGCGGTACTACCGCTCGAGAGCTGCCGCCACCGCTACCGCCTCCGCTACCGCCAGAATGGCCGTCTGACGCGTTGTCCGGTACCGACTGGTACCGCTGGCGGTACCGCCGCCGGTACCGCTGAGGTGGGAAGAGCCGAACCAGCCCACCCCAGCGGTAGTACCGCTGGGTTAAGCGGTACTACCGCCGAGGTGGGATTGATTCCGGGTTGGACTGCAGCCGACCTAGGGTTTTATGCTTCTATATATTCCTCTTGTAAGCCGCCGTTTTGGGGTAAGCCACACATTGTAAACCCACGGCGTTTGTAACCTCACCCGATATAGTGAAGTATTGCTGGCTGGCGCCCGTGGTTTTTTCCTCTCCTTTGTTTGGAGAGGTTTTCCACGTTAAAATCTCGTGTCCCTTTGGTTTGATCGTTCCGCTCTTCGTCGTTTCTTTGCTATCGTTTGCAACACCGCGTGGCTCGCTGGCGGCAGCTGGGTGGCGTAGCGATGTCGCTATATAATTGGATAGGAAGCTTCCATCGATGCTCATCTCGGATCATGTGTGTAACTGGACGGCAGTGCCGTATCGGATAGGCCCAGAGGGCGAGAACCTGTCGTGTGAATCAATAGAACCTCGTGAGCTAGAAGCTCGTCGCTGAATTCCTCTCTCGATCGTAGCTAGGTGTTTACAACAAGGTTAGCCATGGAGAGCACCGGCGACTGACGGAAGCACTTGTTAGGATGGAGTTAGCCGTTAGGCACTATGGCCTACGCAAAGATGCCCCTTGAAATCCTTCCAAAGTTCCCATTGCAGGTGGTTACAAAATCGACAGCTTTAAATGAAAATGTTGGCACGGCTGCAGACGGATTCGAACCACTGAAGGATTTCAAGAGCAATACCTCCTGCTCTTCCCACAGAAACAAGGCAAAAAGGATTTGCAGTCCACGTGGTGGGTTCGGCGCTAGTAGTTGCTTTGTCCTATGGTGAGAGAGTACGACGTGTGCTGTGAGAGCGCACGTTGAACTTTTTTCTCACCTTTTCGAGTGGATGTAAGCGGTAAGCCTACGGACATGAATGTGGACAGGCCGTCTCTTCTTTCTATATATGAGCGCATTTTTTTTAAAACGAAAAAGGTGGGAATAGTTCAATATGATCAATTTTGTGAGTATTAAACAATAGAGGATACAGAAGACAACATTTTTGCAATTGAGATAAACCCGCATCCAGCTACCTTTGTAAATTATCGCTATAGTGCACTATCATGTTACGGGCCATCATGTTTACATTCAATTATTGATAGTGATATACAGAAAATTCATTCCAAGATAACTTTGGTCAAGCATGCCAATGGAGATCAAAGAGAAACACGATTTTTATGTGTCTCTTCCTACGTTCAAAATACCCACGCGGTAGAAATGCGCAGTATAACCAGATTTGATTTACTGGCAACAACCAACAAATGGTTGGTGGGTTTAGATATATCATGAGTTATGGTCTAGTACACAAGGGCATCATCACGATCTCAGTGACAGTGGTAGCCATCTCGCTGTTTAACGAGCGGCCTCTGTGATAAATATAGTATGTTGTCTTCCTGCAACCAAGCAAACCGCTATGACTACATATGTCCAACTGTATCAGAAGTGCAGCCAGGGTTTAGCACAAGCTCTATGCAATGGGAAAATATCAACAGGAGAAACATGCTGGTCGTCTAAGAAGAGGAGGCATAGGGAATCAATGCATCACCGTATGCTTACCATGTTGGCGAGATTGGCCAGTACTTAGTGAATTGCATTCTTAGCCTGGCACGACAATGTGATTGGAGATAGCAGCAAACGCCATGCTCTTCTTTCATTGTTGAACATCAGCAGAGCCCAGTTGACCCAGCTGCGCAGGCAGAGGAGGAAAAACTACCCTGTCACCACTACTGTGTTACTGTGTACACTTCATTAAAACGTTTATAGAAGCCAAAAATATGTGGACGGCTCTCATCTTGGTTTCCGTTATTAGTTGTTCTTAGTTGTCGTATCTCAATTTAAGTCCAGTGTATTACTTACTCCGATCCATATTAATCGTCGTTGAATCGGATGTATGTTAGATACACGATTCAGAGACAATTTATATGGATAACAGTATTTCTATCTATGAGGGCAATTTTATAGAGAAAGGTGGGAATTGTTCAATATGATCACTATTTTGGGTATTTAACAATTGAGAATGCAATGACAATATATATTGTGCGTTCAAATACCCATGAGGTAAAAAAAGATGCACGGTTATAACAAGAAGATTTGATTTCAGCATCTCCACTGGCGCGCCCAATAGAACGTCCGGCAAAGTTGCCGGACAGGCGCTTTTGGGCGCGCCGGCATCGGTTGCCGCCTATTGGGAGCGGCGTGCCCCACCGGTCGCTCCAAATAGGATTTTGAGAAAAAAATTGAGACGCGAATTCAGTTGAACATGCGAAAATTCATTGAATTTGAAGTACATTTAACAAACTTAAACGGAATTTAACTAAATTTAAACTAAAACCTAAACCCTAGATCTCGCAGCGGTGCCGGCGTGCATCAGAGAAGGAAGCTAGTTCCGGCGACGGCGACCTCGAAGAAGACGAGGGCATGTCTTGCATGCCTCGATGATCTCCGGCTGTTGGGGAAGATGTCTCAACTGCGCCGCCGCCGCTGAGGCTTCCGGTTTCGCCTCATCGCCGAGTGTGGTGGGATTTGATCTAGGGGCGGCGGAGGGAGGCCTCAATGGCCGCCTGCATTCCCTCTCACTCCGTCTCACCCCACTCGCCGTCGCTGCTGTCCTCCTCGTCCTCTGCCGGCGCCGGTGCGGGTTGTTCCCCTTGTGGCGGTGCCGGCGCCGCTGGTGGCGGTGCCTGCAAGAGGAGGTCTGGTATATACGGGTCGGACGACGCAGGGTCGCCGTCCTCATCAGACTGGTTGAACCACTCCGGCGGTGGCGCGGACATGCCGCTGGGGAGGAAGAAGGATGCGCGGCGCGCCTCATGCTCCGCGTCGATGACGGCGTCCCAGTACGACACCGAGATGGAGTAGAAGGGGTCTGCGCGCTGGTTAAACGGCAGGTCCCTCCACTGCCGCGAGATGTAGTCGAGGCGGGCCCTGCCGCTCAGCGGCGGCGCCACCAGCACCTTGACGACGTTGAGCACCCACCCCGGTGGGAGCACGAAGCCGTCTGGCACCGGTATGTTGTGTCGGCGGTACACCTCCGCCTCCTCCTCCGAAAGCACCGATGGAGGCAACGTCGCGCCTCCTTCTGGCGCGCGAGACGAACTGCCCTGCTTGGGGCGGCGATGCGGCTTGAACAGGTCCTCCTCGCGCTGTACTGAGAGGCGGCGCTTCTGCTCCGCCTCGTACTCCTCCTCCTCCCGACGCATGGCGCGGTTGAACGACTGGTTCATCAGCCGGTCCTCGTGAAGAAGGCGTCGCTGCAGGTCGCGATTGTCGCGTTGCTGCGGTGTCATGGCCGCATTCGTCGCGGCGTTGGCGCGCTCGCGCCGATCTCGCCGTTCCGCGGACGCAAGCGCGCGGCGGACTGCTTCCTCGGCGCTCAACTCGGGCTTGCGGCTGCCTATCATGGTGGCTAGGGTTTCTATGGGAGAGAAGGCGACTTGTGTGGAGAGGAGAGACACGTCGGACCGCGTTTTAAAGACGGCGAGGAGCGGAGGAGGCCGGTGGCCACATTAACGCGGCCACCGGTTCGCCTGCCACGCGCATTGACGCCGACGACGCGTGCGCGCCATGGCCTGACATTCCAGTTCTGCGCTCGACGCGTCGCGTCGTCTGCGCCCGCCAAGGGAACCACTGCGTCATTAAAACGAGCGTATCTGCCGCAATAAATCAACCGTCGACCGTTGTGTCGCTGACGCGTTGGGCCCGTCCGTCAGGTTTGGACGAGGCGCGTGTTGCCGCGGTTGCCGGCGCGTCCAGTTGCGTCCCTAGAACCTGGGCACGAAGCGGGGTTGCTGGACGTTCTATTGGGACGTGCCGGCAACTTTTTTCGTATTGGCCGCGCCGGTGGGGTGATTTTTCGTACCGGCGCGCCCAAAACGTCTATTGGGAGTGGAGTTGGGCGCGGTGGAGATGCTCTAAACATATATTGTGAATTCAATATGATCTAGTATACTGTCGCATCATCACGATATCAGTGAGAAGTGGTAGACATCTCCCTGTTATAATGAGTGGCTTCAGTGAATCAATGATAAATAGTACTGTATGTTGCATTCCTGATACCAGTCAAGCCACCATGACCACAAATGTCCAACTGTGTCGGAAATGCAGACAGGGCACAGAACAAGCTCAATGCAAAGGACAAATTTCAGCACGAGATACATGCTAGCTTGTAAGAAGAGGAGGCATAGGTAATCAGTGATCATCAGATGGCTAAAATCTTAGCGCTAGTCGCAAGTTCTTTGTGAATTGCATTCTTAGCCTGGAACAAGGCACATAGCCGTTGCGAACGCCATGCTCTTGGTTCGTTGTAGAACATGAGAGCCCAGCACGCAGTTGACACCATGACAGCTGCGTAGCTTCGATTAGGAACTGCCTTGTCACCACCATTGTGTGCACTACGCTATACATACAAAACACAAAAATAAAACCAAAAGTATATGTGGAGGGATGTCATCTTGGTTTCCATTATTAGTTGCGTACATACTGCCGTGCTATATTTGACTCCACAATGTGTATCTCAGTATCATATTGCTTTTCTTGAATTTATATTGTTCACATGGGCTTGTATTTGGCACTTACTCCGCAGGAACTCAAGTTGTTCCGGGCTCTGCCACATACTTCAAGAAAACCAACAACTCCCCACCCAAAAAAAAAACTGATAGCAGGAGACACCTCAGGATGATCCCACTTGGACTTGGTTATGCTTACTGCAGCTTGGTCGTTTATCAGACATACCGAATAGTTAGTTTAGCAAAGAAAATCAGAATCGTGATCGAGCAGCTATCCTCTACCTATTTCCTGTTTTTCAGAATGAGAGCAGTAGCCAGATAACAATTATATTCTGGAAACAGGACATACCCAAACTCTTTGTGCACGGTCAAAATTAGCAATAATAAACAATAAAACACAAAATGTAGATACTTCCAATCAGCCACTCCCTTCCCAATGGGACATTTCCAACTACTAAAATTCTTTAAAATAGGCAAGACTCATACTTCTATAGTCCAAGAGAGCTTGGTGCAGGTTAGAAACTAAACACCATTTACTAGGTGTCATGACAGAACATTGACCACCCCATACTTGTATGATGCCAACAACATAACTTTTATTTCTCATGTCACCAAAATTGATTCCTACACCAGTGGTGCGAGCATCTGGTGCCTTCACTATACCGCCCAAATGTAAGATGCCTCACCACTATTGAAAGATGCTGCTCACGGAGCCGTCACGGTGAACATGCCAGATAGTTTCGGCTACAAGGTTTGCCATGGAGAGCACCGTCAGCTGAGGGAAGCATTTGTCCTCTGGCAGCAGGATGGAGTTTGTCACTATGACTTCCTCAAAGATGCCTCCAGAAAGCCTTTCAATCGCTGGTGGGCTGCAAAGTGAACGGTGTTAATGGAAAAGACTGAGAATAGTTCAGTATATTTACTTTTGCGGGTATTCAACAATGAGAATACAAAGACAGCAAATGTTGTAAATGTGAGAAACCCCCACATGCAGCTAATTTAGTCAAGCATCTCAAATAAAGTTAAGCATGAAAATAGGGATAGAAAGAAACAAGGTTTCCCCTAAGGTATCTTCCTACGCTCAAAATATCCAGGAGGTAAAAATGCCCGGCATAACAATGAATTACTCAGGTGCTTGATTATTATGGTAATGTTGTTAGGCTGTGCGCATTTAATTAATGTAACTTTTTTCTTTATAAAAAGTGGCAAAAGATCCATCTTTGCATACAATTAAACACGGCATGAAATATGATAGGATGATGATTGGACCATAGTATAGCTTACTAACTTACTCTGACTCAGAAGAGCAATAAGATTTGTAAAATCATTTTATAGCAGCTTTAGGATAAGAAGAACCTCGTACGGTCGTACCAAAGTAGGAAACTGGTTCCAAAAAACACTGAAAGCCAAACCACACCGACCTAAAAATGGTGTTGTCAATAGAAATTAGCTAGGCAATTTGTATTCCTGACCAGATTGTTAAAACTGAGAACTTTCCTAGATATGCTAGCTTCTCGCTGAGTGTTCCACAAGTAGAACTCAAAATTCATCGGACTTATACAATAATGTAACAGTTTCTTACCGTATGTTGTATGTGTTCTCTGCAATAAACTATAACAACAGTAATAAATAATAACAATTTAGTAACGATCCAACCTTAGGACAGCATGTGTGCAACAAGCATAAACAGCCTCTGCTCCCTCCTGTTTTAACAACGCTGCTCCACTAGTTATTGTCCCTGAGTTTAAATAAAAGAATAGAGTGGACTATATCAGAAAGAAGAAAACACTACAAAATATGTGTCAATTTCTGTTGGGCGCAAACAGTGAAAAAATGCTAACCTGCTGTGTCAATCATGTCATCAACCATGATAGCAACCTTCCCCTTCACGTCACCAATTAAGTGCATGACCTGCAGGTGGTCACAAATAGGAAATTAAAAAATATAATCTACTCTTTTCACAGCTTTACTTGATGAACTAGAAACTATATGCAGCCGCCCATATTAAGGTAAAACGAAATGTGGATCAGTAAAGCATCAAGCTAGATTAATTAATTATAAGTTAACCAAATAGTTACATATAATTTTTAGTTTCTACTATGATACATGTCTAGTAGCACTATGCTTTACAAGGCACAAATAACAAGTTTTTTCTAACAGCTATAAATAAATATATAACTGAAACTATAATTTGATACAGTTGAATGTAGTCAATTGTTACCTCTGATAGATTATGACCTTGTCTTCTTTTATCAACAATAGCTAAAGGGGCATCAGATAATTTTTTGGCAAATGCACGTGCTCTGACGACACCACCCACATCAGGAGAAACAACCACAAGGTCCTTGGAAATTGTCTTACTGGCAAGGTAGTCCAGAATCACAGGCTACCAAAAAAAAGCTGTTCATTAACTGTTTATCAACTAAAGTCCCACTAAGAAACTTCTTGAGAAGAAAATACTTTAGATGCATAATAAAAGAAGTGTTCCTCCCTAGACTGTTGAGGATACCTGTCCATATATATGGTCCACGGGAATATCAAAGTATCCCAATGCTTGTGCAGAATGCATATCACATACAATGACACGGTCACTACCAGCTTCTGTAAGCAAATTTGCAGCAAGTTTGGCGGTAATGGCCTCACGCCCTTGAGCCTGTGTCACAAACGAAATCGCTTAGTCTAACAGAAGAAGTTAGCGGATCTTTGAACATTAGAACAGCATATTCCCCTAGGTGTTGAACCTCATGTTGCGGGCATTACTACCTTCACTTGCGTAGACACAGGGAATAAAATGAAAAGCTAATTGGATTATATCAGCTGAGAAAGGAAATTCAGTATACCTAGTTCGCGTTTTAGTGAAAATGTCTAAATGCCACTTGCTAGACTACAGCAATATGTCACTTGTTTGAAAAGCAATCAGCGGCTTAATAATCCGGCTGTACCTTTCTGTCTGCCCTGGCATACCCAAAGTACGGAATCACAACAGTAATAGAGCGCGCCGATGCCCGCCGACATGCATCGATCATGATGAAGAGCTCCATGAGGTTTTCATTGACAGGGGAGCAAGTGGGCTGCACCAAGAACACATCGCATCCCCTCACACTCTCTTGCAGTTGCACATAGATTTCGCCATCAGCGAAGCGCTTGATGAGGACCTTGCCAAGGTCTACGCCCAGATAAGAAGCGATTTCCTGAAAGCAGATACAGAAGAGGTCATACTATATCGAACAAATAGGGCCAAAAAGGTCGTAGTCATCACCACATTGAATGATGCAACATACAGACAATCCAGAAAACAAAGCGCAGTAACATCTGATAGACACAGGAGTGCATATTCTTCGGTGGCTGTATTGGAAGGGGCGCGAGTCCCTTTCATCTAAAGCGCCAAAATGAGGAAATGATGAATTATTAATTTCTCCCTGTCCAACCAAATACGAATCGAGCCCCATGGTGCTGTTCTAGGAATCGGATAAAAAGGTGTCTCTTTTTTTTTCGGGAACAGGGAGAGCAGGAACCCCACCTGCGCGAGGGGGCGGTTGGCGGTGCCGGAGAAGATCCTGAGCCTGGAGTCGCGCACCTCCAGCGGCGGCGCGGCGAGCCTGGCCTGCTGCGCGGGCGCTTTCGGCATCCACGGCGCGGCCCACGGGTCGCCGCCGCCGCCCGTCCGCTTCCCCTGCTCGGCCACCCGCAGCCGCTCGGCCGCCCCGAGCACGCACCTCTGCGCACACACACCAAAAAAGGAAAATCTCACAACCCCGCAATCAGGGCCATGCGGCGACGGGACTGAACGCTCACCGGCACGCGGAAGCGGGAGGCCCGCGCTGACGGGGACGCGCGGGAGAGGAGCGGGGAGGAGGAGGGCGACGGCGCGGCGGTGGTGGCCGCCATGGGAGGCGGACGGGGCTAGGGTTTTGCGGGGGCTTGTCGGAGTCCGGGGACTCGGGACGGTGGCGCGGTGGCGGCGTGTTCTGTCCTGTCCTGGGCAGAGGCTCGAGCCGGGTAATTAGGGTGGGGGTTTATATAGAATCTTGCTTCTTCGCCATTCGATTTCCTGGCGACTGCGCGTTTAGCCCTGGAATTACCCGAGACTTTGATTTCTTACCACGCCGTAGTAAAGATTTGGGCAGCGCTGAGCGTCCTCCGGAGGATCGGAAGCCCCGATCCTCCGCATCAAGCTCGCGACTCTACAGAAAAAATTCACCGACCTCAAAGCAGCGCCGCCGTGCTCTGTAGCACCGTTGGTTGCGCCTCTCGCCTCTCGCCGGCGGCGGGCGACCTCAAAGCAGCGCCGCCACGCCACGGAAGCATCGCGCTTGCGCCATAGAGGCAACCCTGTTGTGCCCTGGGAGCACCATGCCTCCACTTTGGTAGCACGGCGCCTCGCCGCCTCCCACCGGCAGCAGCTCCGTCGCGCTCCTAGTAGCACCGTGGACAGGGGAGGAAGCAACGCCGCCGCGCCATGGGAGCATCGCAGCTCCACCATGGCAGCAACGCTGTTGTGCCATGGGAGCACCACGCCTCCACTTTGGTAGCACGGCGCCTTCTGTCGGCAGCAGCTCCGCCGTGCTCCTGGTAGCACCATGTGCAGGGGAGGAAGCAACGCCGCCGCGCCATGGGATCATCGCAGCAAAGTCGTTGTGCCATGGGAGCACCACGCCTCCATGTTGGTAGCATCGCGGCTTCGCCGGGTAGCAGCTCCGCCGTGCTCTGTACTCTGTAGCACCGTTGGGAGGGGAGGAAGCAACGCCGCCGCGCCATGGGAGCATCGCACCTCCACCATGGCAGCAATTCCGTTGTGCCATAGGAGCACCATGCCTCCACGTTGGTAGCATCTCGGCTTCGCCGGCAGCAACGCCGCCGCGTCATGGGAGCACCATGCCTCCACGATGAGGTCGAGGTGCCTCGTAGCACCATCGCCCACCGCCCCACCCCCGCTCGCAGTAGCGCCTCGAGCAACAACTGCTACCCTCAAGCAGATCCATGGCGGCGACGACCGACCCGAGCAGAGCACGGAGGAGGGGATGGAGCACATGCGGCGAGGTGGAGAGAGGCCGGCACCAGCGGTGAGGGAATCAGGGGAGACGGCGCTAGCAGGGATCCGAAACGGCGGCGGCGCGTGGCGCGTTGGACGGCGGCGGCGCTGGCTGGGATTTGGGCTCCGGTGGCCTGACCTTCCGTGAGGAGAAGAAGAGACGGGAAAGGGAGGCTGGATGGCAACGAGGAAGGAAAAGGATAAGATACGTGACTGTGTGGGTGGGACCCGCTACAGAACGCGTGGCACAAGCACGACCCGGAGGATCGATCCTCCGGAGGCAGGGAAGCGTTTTCCTAAAGATTTTGGCACGTTTTGGTGGTTGGTAGGCAGACTTTGTCGTTCGTTTCCTACTAAATTCTTCTAGGCCAAAGAAAAATGAGCCGATGACATTGAAAAGGAATGAGACAATAAGTCGGTCAATCTTGTAAAGTTGTAATGACATTCTCTCGCTTCGACCTTCCTCTCCCTCTCCGACCATCACCCTTCCCCGAGACGGGGCCGGCGACACCGCTGCAGAGCCGTGGCGGATAAGGTGGCTGTCGAGACTAGACTTATCACTGGCAACGAGATATGGTGTGGGGGGGATTCTAGAGGGATGGCTGGCGTGGCGCTAGACCGACGACGGAGGTGATTTGAGGAGGGTGGCGCGGCAGAGGCAGGCGAGGGACCACCGCCGGCTGTAGGTGGTCGTGGCAAGCCGTTTGCCAGTGGTGACGGCGGGGGTGCGTTGTTCTTATTCCTCCCGACAACTTGTCGTTTTGCGGTCGGAACCTCGCAAGCGAGTTGTCGGAATCCGTCAAACACTCGCGCGCGTAGGCTAGGCTTACCCGCTACAAGTCCATAAAAAGTGGAACACGCTACTAAAAGCCGTGACGTGTGACAGTTTTGGCAGTAAGTAAAATTATACGTAAAAGTAGCTTCTATGAAAAACACGCTCCTAATAATAAAGCTAACCAAGTTTGTGCAGTATTCACAAATCAATTTACTTGTCATGATTTTCGTCTCTCATGTCATCAAGTCTGTTTATTTGCTATATGTTGCACTACCTTTTGAGCCATGTAATGCTCAATGTTCCCGTTCGGTGTGTCCCTGCGGATTTCTTCCTATTGCCTATTATAGTTGCTACCGGTTTTTTTTTTTTTTGAGAACACAGTACAACACAGACGCTCACAAATACGCACATACACTCACCCCTATGAACGCACGCACGCACACCCTACCCCTATGAGCACCTCTGAAGGACTGAGCCGGCAGATCTTGAGGTTGACGAAGTCACCACAGGCGCCTCGCTGTTGACGGGCACGTCACCTACCACTGAAAGAATAGCGCCGGATAATCCTGGAATAAATCCAGGTAAATGCAAACGCCCATGCCAAGTCTAGGACTTGAACCTGGGTGGGCTGGTTCCACCACAGGGAACCCAACCATCAGAGCCAAGCTCCGTTTGCCTACCGGTTTTATTCAATCAAGTACTCGTACTATGTGTTTTCCTAATGTCGGTGGCCTCTTTTTTTTCTTCCTCAGCTTTCTGCTCCTAGTTTCCCGATGCTCTCTTTGTTGCAAGTTTAACGGTTCTTGCCTCTCTTTGTGATACGTGTTTCCTTCCCTCCATCGAATCCCTTGCATCGATAGATCCAAAAGACCGTTGACCACCCGCTTATTCCCATGTTCTTGTTGCTTCCATTTTGATCTTCCATGTGTCTCTCAGCCCCTTTGGAAACCTCACATCAATTTCCATCTTGAGTTTCGCATCTTCTTCTATTCCACCTAGCCTTCCCATTTTTCATCATCCCTCCCACTTCTTCATTATTCCCTCTCCGTCCCCACTACCACTTCATGTGCATGTGATGAACAACAGTGACTTAGCCACGTCGATTGTCATGTGGCACCCGTCGAACTTTGGCCACGAGGGAAAATAGGGGTCATTCTCCACGACAGTGTGCCTCTGCGATGGTGAACTTCATGACTCGCCACTATTTGAAGTTGATCATCGCCATCAACCCCACCGATGGAATGACATGACGAACTGTGTCATACTCGCTTGCCACCGCTTCACTGTTCACCTCCCTAGGTAAGGTATTCGTCATCTCTACGTCATGTCGGCTTGTTAGCCTCTTCTTTTTCAAACTTTTCTCATTGTGCCATAACTTTTATGCGTCTAGTGTGGTACATGCTTGGAGATGAGCATGAGAGCAAAGAGGTAACATGATGTTGATGTGAGCTAACATGGCAGATGGGAGACACATGAGTTTCCCATTGACAGCGACACATCGTGTCCATTTCTACTAAGGATCGTCCTAATTTTTTTGTTTTTTGATTTACTAATTTTGGTGTGTAGCTTGATTTCTTCCTTGTAAGATTGACTCTTGTGTAAGGTTCTAAACTCTAAGGCGATATAAAAAATTGTAGTTTTGGCTTGAATAGATGGGAAGTACTCTAGCGTTTAATTTGTTAAGAACAAAACTTAAATATGCTAGGCTAAACTATGTGCACCAATAACTTAAGCTAGATAATATTAAACAACAATGTGGTATCAAGATACTTGAAGTTTTGAGAAAAGATGAAAAGGCAAATCTGAACATAAGAAATTGTGCTACCATTAACCAAATATCCCATATGACTTTCTCAAATCCACGGTTCTAGGACATACTATAACTAAGACAGTTGCATCTTTGTAGTGCCTGTTCTTGGCCGTATGAACAGCAAGGTCAACCTAAATGCATACAGCGTTTTGATGTTTTCTGCGCAAGAATATTCACTAATACAAATCATTAAGCGAACTGTTTGTTTAGAAACCTGTTCTCAGAACCTACACCTTCTATGGTGCAAATTTCCAATTTGTTCCAAGCTCTGGTAGACTCATCTCTGAATGTCTGACTGTAAATCAAATCTGCTAACTGGGCAAGTCCTCTAGCTTGATTAGAACTATATATCTACATTGTCACAAGCCGTTATAAAAAGATTAATGTTTCATGACCAAACGGGTTTTGTTTGTGTCAGGGATTACAAAACACTGATTTGCTGTACGGCTACAATGTTCAGATTAAAAGTTTAAAACAGCAGGGGACACCTAAATGGAAGCAGACCTGCACAAGAAAATATCCTGACTGCTACTCAGAAGTCAGAAACACCATATAGCTTTTTTTTTTTTTTGAGGGCAAAAAAGTCAGAAACACCATATAGCTACACGAGCAGGCAGCACGGCTGTGCAGTCTCAAATTACGTCTGTACCAAACCTTGTAAACCGCTAAAAGAGATGTATAAAATCCACAAATTTAGGGACGAGCTTCAAAGTGCACTAAGATACCAACAGACACGTACATGCATACTGGGGTCATATATACATACACGGATACATACTGTACATACACGGCAGGTTCTTCCAGCCTCAGCTGCTACTACAAGCATTTCTCCTACTGACATGTTCATCCAACATGCGGCGACGATGAAGATCGCAAGGCAGCCTAAAACAGAACAAAGGCCACCACCATCGTCGAACGCATCGCCGCCGCACAGATCACAAAATGCACCACTAGTGCTACTCCATAACCACAGAAACTGAGCTTTGCAAATCACAGCGAACTATCAACCTGCCCACCATGACAAGAGGACGCTCGAGGTCCTTCACTCGTCCGGAACCAATTCCATGTTCTGCTCTTCGTACCTCACCGCAACCAGGAACTGTATGCTCACCTGCACAGACAGTAATCGGCATTGTCAGCGAATCGAGGGGCCCGGTCACCAAACCGATCGCCAAGTGCACAGTACGCCCAACCGGGTACGAATGGTCTTTACCTGCTTTGGGTCATACACAGCGAACTCATTGTACTCGAGCGGGCCATCCTTGTTCCCTGAGGGCACCAGCTTGCCGCACGGCACCTTAACATCATCCCTCCAGGTGATGTGCTCCGACTCGTCCGTCGTCTTCCTCCCTACCCCCTTCACGCCACACTTCTTCTCTTCCAAAGATTTCACATCCTGCGTTTCCACAACAGGAAGGCGGGGCATCAGCATCAAATAACGAGCAACAGGATTACGATAGATATGCTCAATTATGTTGTATACGCTGGGGCAAGTACCTCTTCCCCTGGTGTGCCTGTTATCTCCTTGATCTCTTCCCCGAGAGAAGCCACTGCCAAGACCAGGTATCCTTCTGGACGGTCGACTGCCGTGAAGCCATAACGAGCAGCTTCCGCTGCCGCGTCCGAACATACTATGGCTTTACCAAACTACATCAACAACATACAAGTTGTCGACACAATGCCCAGTCTATCAGCCAGTGGGAGTCGATCAGGTAACCGAAAAATTACCATGTAGCCTGGACAGGTAGATGGCAAACAGCAGGAAGAAAACCTTTATACAGATGCCTAAGCAAGTTTGAGCTTCTAGTTCCTACAAAAAAGCAAAGAGTACTGCCAGTTAAACAGAGATGACGATATCAACAACAATCCTGCACTTATGGTCCAGAGGAATGAACAGAGGCACATACCACACCAAAGAAGAACTTTGTTTGGTAACTACTTCATTTCACTGTATGAAGGAAATGCACTAGACTCGACAGCATATATCTGGTCGACAGATACACCATAAACCTGCAAAGAGGGCGGAACTTGAGGCAGACCCATGTGTAGAGAAAAACTAAAAGCACATGAACATGTCATCCTACCACATCATCAACCTTCACAGGCTCATATGTTTTCTCGAGATACTTAAGAATCATCTTGTAATCCTCTGAATCTTCAGGAACGCAGTTGATTGAACAACCGAGTTTCTTGTAGCATTCAGACAGTGGATCATCTAAGGTTGAGCCAAAGATATCTCCTATAAGATGAGAAGCGACATTTATATCACGTATCGTCTCAAAGCCAGATGCCACCTGCTTGTCACAAAGCAAGAATATCATAAGCCAACCAAAAGAAGATAACGCCAGAAAATAAGTTGAAAGATAATGTCAGGAAAAAAGTTGTACACCGTACATTGTCAGCGATCTCTTCAAATCCCCTCATTACATATGGCCGAGTTGTTGGGAACAGGGTGAACCACTTGTTGCTTATTTCTATCCAGAATGCATCAGCAGCAGGGGGAGACTCTGGTGCCGGTTCTGCATCACGGATCCACTGAAGTAGCACTTCCTCCCCTGCCAAATTCGATAGTCGATGATGTTAGAATATGTGTATTTGGCCCATGTAGTCTAGTCTGGCCCAAGCCCATGTAACCTTTTGTATATGACTTTGATTTGAATACAGAGAAGTTTTAGTTGGCATATTCGTATTCTTGACATGGTATCAGAGCGTGGTCCGGTCCCGACCTAGCTCCTCGCCGTCGTCGCGTCGCCGCCGCCGCCGCCAGCTCCGGCGGAGCTGTCTTCTTCGCCGGACGGTCGCCGCCGGCCCTACTCCCGCCGTCTTCGGTCTTCTTCGTCGCCAACTCGTCGCCGGTCTTCGCCGCCGGCTCTACTCCTTGCTCTCTACTCCTCGTTCGTCTCCGACGGTGCGGCCGCTTCTACTACTACTCCCGCCACCGCCCCGGGCTCCCGTCGTCATCCCCAAGCTCTCCAAGCTCTGCCGCGCCACCACGCGATCTCGATCCAGATCGATTTGGTGAGTGCTGACTTATCCGGTATCAGTCCCGGAATTTTCCGGATTTTCTTCCGGACCGAGAAAACTGCTACTGGACTCTCCCAGTTTCACCCGGATTTCACCCGGTGTTGACCCGGAAATCATTCCGGATTTTTCCGGTGCCAGATCCGGAATTTTCCGGACCTGAATCCGGATTGTTCCAGTACCAGATCCAGAATTTTCCGGACCTGAATCCGGATTTTAGCTCTTGCTGCTTGCTGCCATGGCCAAGGATGGCTCAAATTATATGACTCACACCAGTGTTCTTGCTGCTCCTCGGGTCCTTTCAGAGGCTCTTCTTCAGGAAAATTTTGTTCTCACTGCAAAAGGCCAGGGCACACAATTGTTAGTTGCTTTGTTCTACACCCAGAGTTGTGGGCCGAGTATCAAAGAAAGTTCCCTGCTCAGCAACAACAGCGTCACCCATCTAGCAGAAAGTCTTCTACTGTGCGGCAACCAGCAAGGAGTGCCTCTGTGTCTACTGCTTCTCAGTCTGCTGCTCGTGCCACTCAGCCGTGGGTGCTTGATTCTGGAGCCTCGTTTCATGTCACCTCAGATTGCTCCCAGCTCGTGCAATGTCAGCCACTCAAGGATGGCGCCTCTGTTCACACCGCTGATGGTACACCTTGTTCTGTTACTCATCAGGGTTCGCTGTGCACATCCAAGTTTTCTGTTCCAAATATTTCTTTTGTCCCGGAATTGTCAATGAATCTCATGTCAGTTGGTCAAATTACTGATATGGACTATTTTGTTGGTTTTGACAAAACATCTTGTTATGTGCAGGACCTTCAGAGCAAGAGGATCATTGGAACTGGCCATCGCCGTAGAGGATCCTCCTCCCTCTACGAACTTGACACCCTTTATCTCCCTTCCGCTTCCGCATCGTCTGCTTCATCCACCTCAACATCAAATTCATCTTTTTCTTTTGCCAAGTGGCATCATCGCTTAGGTCATCTATGTGGTTCTCGTTTATCTGAACTTGTTGGACAAGGGGTTTTGGGTCGTGTTCCTGTGGATGCTGGTTTTCATTGCAAGGGTTGTAAGCTAGGTAAACAGATACAACTTCCGTATCCATCCAGCACCACTTGTTCTAGTCGTCCCTTTGATTTAGTGCACTCTGATGTATGGGGTCCCTCCCCTTTTGTCTCAAAGGGTGGTCACAAACATTGTCATATTTGTTGATGATTACTCTCGATATACTTGGGTTTATTTTATGAAACATCGTTCCCAGTTAAATTCTATCTATCAAGCTTTTGCTCGCATGGTTCATACTCAGTTTTCAAGTGCTATTCGTGTTTTTCGCTCTGACTCAGGGGGGGAGTACCTCTCTACATCTTTTCGTGAGTTTCTCTCGAACGAGGGTACTCTTCCTCAGCTCTCATGTCCTGGTGCTCACACTCAGAATGGTGTTGCCGAGCGTAAGCATCGTCATTTAATTGAGACAGCTCGAACTCTTCTGATTTCCTCTTTTGTCCCCACTCATTTCTGGGGTGAAGCTATTTCCATGGCAGTGTATCTCATAAATATTCAGCCCTCCTCCCGTCTCCAAGGAAAGTCTCCTGGTGAGGTTTTATTTGGTTCTCCTCCCACTTATGGTCATCTTCGTGTTTTTGGTTGTACTTGTTATGTCCTATTAGCACCTCGCGAGCGGACCAAGTTGACTGCCCAGTCTGTTGAGTGTGTTTTTCTTGGGTATAGTCTTGAGCACAAGGGATATCGCTGCTATGATCCTTCCGCTCGTCGCATTCGCTTCTCTCGGGATGTTACTTTCAATGAGAATCAACCATTTTTCTATTCCTCTTCCATTCAACCATCATCCTCCACTTCCCTAGAGTCCACCTATTTTCTCTCACTTCCACCGATATTTTCCTCGGATGAGCCAGTCTCTAATCAAGACACACCTTCTTCACCAACTCCACACTCCAGTCCTTCTTTGCTTGTTCCACCAGCTCCACCGTGTTTGGATCCTTTTCCTTTTCATTATAGTCGTCGTCCTGTAGTTTCATATGAGACTCAGTCATCTATTCCTCTGTCTTCTTCTCCTCCGGCCAGTACCACTGAACCTTGCACTGATGAGTCCCCTCAGACAAACAGGTATGCCCTTCGTGATCGCTCCACTCTTGAGCTTCCAGACAGATATAGAAATGGTTTCTGTGCAGGGGCAGCTTGTGAGCCTAGTACTTATGAAGAGGCTGTTGTGCTACCCGAGTGGCAAATGGCTATGTCTGAGGAGCTTGCGGCCCTAGAGGGTACACATACATGGGACATGGTACCATTGCCTCCCAGATCAGTTCCTATCACTTGTAAGTGGGTATATAAAATCAAAACCAGGTCAGATGGTTCAGTGGAGCGTCATAAGGCTCGACTTGTTGCAATAGGTTTTCAGCAGACTCATGGGAGAGATTATGATGAGACATTTGCTCCAGTTGCTCACATGACCTCTGTTCGTACTCTTATTGCTGTGGCTGCAACTCGATCATGGAAAATCTCACAAATGGATGTGAAGAATGCTTTCCTTCATGGTGATCTACATGAGGAAGTTTTTATGCAGCCACCTCCGGGTGTTGAGGCCCCAGCTGGTCATGTGTAACAGCCCAAAGCTGAGAACCTAAAAACCTGTGTGATTTTTCCACTTTTGAGTTAAATTGCATCATGGCATCCATGCATAAACATGTCTCTTCTGAGTTGACACAACTTTGGTATCGAAATGATATGGAGTTGCTAAAACTTTATGCCAAGGTGCTCTAACAAAACTTCCCCACAAAGAAGACACTCATGGTTGCAAAACAAAAGTACTTGGACATCCATATTTGTCAAGGAGGTTCCAAGAGTTCACAATATTATTCTTGCACTTGCACCAAATTTGTTAAATAGCAACATTTGGAATTTAGCAAAAATGCCCTAAGTCAACACTATAAACAAAAGTGGTCCAAACAATTTTATTTTGCCACACCAAAATTTGGGGCACTTCTACATGAGATGGGAAGCCTCCCCAAATTTTCTCAGAATTTTTGGAAGTGTTCAAATACCTGATTTAATTCAAATACAGCTGCTGGTTCTAAATTTGAAACAGAAAAGGACCCGTTTGTAAATATCGGAGGACCTGTCCGTGTTGGAAATAGAAGCTCTAGGGGGGTTTTCAGAAGTTGCCATCTTCTTCCCTGTAGCGACACGGTCGCGTCGCTGCCGCCGGACCGCCTCGTCGCCATGGCCTCGCTGCACGCCGCCGGGCCCCCCCCTCTGCCCTTCCCTCGCAAGGAGCACGCCCCGCACGAGGCCCCCACTGCTCCATCCCTCGACTCCCACCCCGTTCCCCATCCTCTCTCCTCGCTCCCGTGCTCCACCATGGCCGCAGCGCGGCTCGAGCCCGCCGTGCTCGTCGCCGCAGTGTGAAGCTCCCCGTACACATCGGTGCACACCACGACGTCCGCCGCGTCGTCAGCTCCTTCCCCGCCGAAGCAATCGACTCGAGACGCCCGGAATCGCCCGCACCAACGCCGTTTCCCCGCCGCCGGCCGAAGCTCCGCCGCGGCTTCGCCGCTCGATTTCGCCGCCTCCCGTCCACCTCCGGCCTCGCCGAGCCTCCGTACGCGCCCGTGGTGAGACCCTGCACCTCTGCATGCCCTTCCCCTCTCCCCATTCTCGCGCTACGCCGTGCTGCCACCGAGCGACCGCCGTCGCCGAAGGTCGCCCCCGTCAGGCCCTGCCACTGCGTTTTCTTTTCTCTTCGGTTTCGTCGATTGGAGCCCGGAGATTCCGGCCCACCTCCGGCCCAACTCCGGACTGGGTCCAGAGACTGCCGTCTTTGGGCTGAAAAAGGCTAGACCGGAGACTCCGGCCCATAATCATTTTCGGACCGGAATTTCCGGCCTGTGCAGAAAATGGTTGCAATATTTCCTTTTTCCTTCCCCCCCTCGACAGTACTCGTCCCCGCTCCCCCTCTCGCTTGTAGAGTTATCGAACCCCCGTTGATTCCTTCAGGTTCCATCGCTCTCTCGCGGAGTCGGGTAAATAAAACTTTTTATCGTTGGAATTAAAATAATAAAAGGTAAATAATTTAAAAAGAGGAATTCCTAAAATTAATAACTCTTTATCGGGACCTCAGAAAAAGGTGTTCGATATATCAAAATGTTCAGAAAAACATGAGTAATCCAGAATCATCATCATCATGTATCATCGATCACAATTACAATAATGTGCTCTAGTAATCATAACACCCATTAAGTTTCAATATGGGGTTTCTTCCCAATTATGCAATAAATATAACGGGGACCCCATTTAACTTGTTGTTCATGTTTAAATCTTTTAGGGTGCATCTTAAAATGTCATATCATCATCCTTGTATGCATTGCACAATTGCCATGTGTTGATTGTTTTTCCGGTGTTGTTTGTGCATCGGTAGATCAAGGAGGTGAAGTGCCACCCCGTCTCGTGACGATCCGTACTACCAACCGTATCAACAAGGCAAGCGTAATTCCCCCCTCTGAGCATATCTTATCCTATGTTTCCGCAAATATTTTCTCCACTATAATATTGCATGCGGTTCTAAATGTCAACTTTTGTCGGATTAGAGTATCCTATAGTTGCATTAATTCCCTATGCCATTATCTGTTTCCCCTCCTATTATCCATAGGTTTGTGTTGTTGGCCGAGCTACTTATAAATGCTATGTGATGCTTAGCCATGCCTAGTTATAAGCATAGCTATACGATGGATATATGTGTTGTTGGAAACAGGTGTGAAATGTTGGAAGGATGGTGGAGAATTGTGGTGACGGATAAAAAAATGCTTAAAGGTGGGGATGAGAGGCCACTGTGGTTGTGGTGCTTTGTCTCGTTCTCGCCGCCTAGGTGCGAGTGCTATACCTCTTGAACCAAGACTGAGCGTGCAACCATGCGTGAGGCCTATGCATTTGCAGGAACCCTCATAGACTAAATAACTCGAGCGGGGCTGGCCAGGGTCCTCTAGTTCGGGCTTCCATTTGCGCGTGCGTGAGTTGGTGGCTGAGAATGGTATGAGGATGATGGTATTAGGAAAAATAAGTGTCCGCGGGACAGGGGGTTGGAGGAGTCACCAAACCTGTCCTACCGGCACTGATGATCCTGGAAAGTCCTTAACGAGGGAGAAGTCGACACCGCTCCCACCCAGCCGGCTCTCCAAGGAAGAGGGCTAAAAGCTAGGTAATGGGCCGGACGGTACGCGTGGCGAAGGAGCTGGGGCCCTTCGGGACTCCGGGGACTTCAACTTTGTACACCCCTGCAGGGTAAATCTTTTCGAAAAGCCGTGTCCGCGGTTATGGACGACTTGGGAAGTGAAGGTAAGATCATAGAATAACGTTAACGGAATGATTAAAAACTGGGTACTAGAGGTACCTCTCACAAATGCAAGGTGAGCTTCCTCGAGGGTGATTCGGGGAGGTGCTTTTGGTGAACAGGTACAGTGGTTGATGTTGAGAAAGGTGATGAGAGAAAAAGAGTACTTCTTACCTCTTTTGAAAATATTCTGAATAGTCGATGCCTTGAGTTATGTTTTCATAAATAAAATCAGCTTTACGCAAAAGAGCCATATAACTTTGAAAGCCTCATCGAGCATATATTAGCTCTTAATCTTGCGAGTTCGTCGAACTCAACGTCGTTTGTTTTGTTTCAGAGGAGGACTTCACCGACCTCGAAGGTGGGTTCTTTGTGGACGTCGACGAGTAGTCTGGGGTTCCCAGGTGGCAGCTTGGGACATCCCGGATCAGCTGGCGCTGTGATGTTTATCTGTAGGCCTCTTAGGCCATATTTTGGATCTTGTTGTTAGAACAACTTAATTCGCTTCCGCTTGATGTAATGTTGGGTCTGTGACCTCTGAATGTCATTTGCTATCTTTCTCTGTATAAGAGTTGAATTATATATTTTTGTGTCGTAGAGTCTGTGATGTGCCAGTTGTTCCACAAGTCTTGATCTTACTATTATGCTTTGATAGTTGTGCCTGTGTTAAGGCATCAATCGGGGTGTTGCGTTGTCTGGAGTGAGGTGTACCCAGCAACGCCTGCCAAAGGTTTTGGCCGGGGATTGGTAAACCCGTAACCTCCGGTTGTATCGCTTAACCGGTGACACACAGCATCACTGTATAGCAGTCGGGTCGGGGCGCCACATCATGTTTGTCGCCTTCGCAAGGCACTTTATGGGCTTAAACAAGCCCCGCGTGCATGGTTTGAGAGATTCAGTTCTGTAGTTCGAGCTGCTGGTTTCTCTTCAAGTGATCATGACCCTGCACTTTTCGTTCATACTTCTGGCAGTGGTCGTACATTGCTTCTGCTCTATGTGGATGATATGCTAATAACTGGAGATGATCAGAAGTACATTGCTTTTGTTAAAAGAAAGCTAAGTGAACAATTCAAGATGTCAGATCTAGGGTCTCTCAGTTACTTTCTGGGAATTGAAGTTGATTGCACGGATGACGGTTACTATATTTCCCAGTCTCGCTATACTCAGGATTTGGTAGCGCGCTCGGGCCTTACTGATACTCGTATTGCTACTACACCAATGGAACTCCAGTTACAGTTGCGTTCTACTGATGGCATTCCTCTTGAGGATCCATCCCGCTATCGGCACCTTGTTGGCAGCCTTGTATACCTCACCGTGACAAGACCTGATATTGCCCATGCAGTTCACATCCTAAGTCAGTTTGTTAGTGCTCCTACCTCAGTTCATTACAACCACTTGCTTCGTGTTCTTCGATATTTGAGGGGAACATCATCTCGCCGGTTATTCTATGCCCGCACAAATCAGCTCCAGCTTCATGCTTACTCTGATTCTACTTGGGCGAGTGATCATGCTGATCGTTGCTCTGTCACTGGCTATTGTCTTTTTCTCGGCACCTCTCTTATTGCATGGAAGTCTAAGAAACAGACTGCAGTGTCACGCTCTAGTGCTGAAGCCGAACTAAGAGCACTAGCTACTACTACTTCAGAAATTGTCTGGCTTCGTTGGTTATTGGCTGATCTTGGTGTCTCATGTAATGCACCCACAACCATTCTTTGTGACAGCACTGATGCTATCCAGATTGCAAATGATCCAGTCAAGCATGAGTTAACCAAGCATATTGGTGTGGATGCTTTCTTCACACGCTCTCATTGTCAACAATCAACCATTCATCTCGGATATGTTCCTTCGGAGCTTCAACTTGCAGATTTCTTCACAAAGGCTCAAACAAGAGAACAACATAAACTTCATATTCTCAAACTCAATGTCGCTGATCCACCTTGAGTTTGAAGGAGGGTGTTAGAATATGTGTATTTGGCCCATGTAGTCTAGTCTGGCCCAAGCCCATGTAACCTTTTGTATATGACTTTGATTTGAATACAGAGAAGTTTTAGTTGGCATATTCGTATTCTTGACAGATGATAGGCTGCCACGTAAGGTAAACAGAAATGTTTAAGGGCAAACCTCTGCTCAAATGGACATCTGTAAGCATCCCAATTGGAAGATCAGGCAGATCCTGCGCCATCTCCGTCAACGCATACCTGTGACACAAATCAGTAGATGTGAGTATTGATGATCTCACAACAACCGGAAGGCACCTCAATTTTAGGAGACTACACGACTACATCCATTTCATTGATTTCCCAAAACACAGACCTCCAATTTTCCAGTTATTATACCAAGAAACATGAAGGAGATAGTTCTCCCATTATATATCTAAACCAGATTTTCAACTAGCAATGGACAAGCAAAGTAAAATATATGGCACCTGTATATTTCTTGGCTGCACAACTGCTTGATAAGAAAAGAGACGACAGGGTCCAACTTGCAGTGTGCCGCCGCAGATCCCAATTGACGTAGCGCTGCACCTCCATGACGCACGTCAAATCCTATGTCCTGTCAAGAAAAAATGTCTAGGACAGTGCTACTAGAAAACAAAAACTCAGAAAAGAAACTAGAGTTAAGTACCATGTCGATTGGGTACATCTTCATACTCTTCTTCTCAAACTTCTTTTCTCTCTCCCATGCCTCAAACTCATTTCCAGTCACCTCCTCAAATATACGAACAAATTCTTTAATAGCATCACTGACGCGGCTACCAAAATCTTCAACTCTTTCCTCCGCCATCTGGTCATGGCCAATTGGACCCTTCTTGTAGTAGAGGTGCAAGTGTTTTTCGGGTACCATGATCAGCTGCAGAATGCAAAAGCTGCATAGAAACAGTTTGTAATCAGTCAGGAGCCGGTGTACAATTCCTTGTCCTCGAGCATCAATGCATATATAACAGAAATACATACTCATTCATCTCAGATCCCAAGTCGCACACCGAGAAGGCACAATTGTAGATGACACCATCCTTTTCAAAGATAAGCCCACCTTCTTTATCCAGTTTAGAGTCCTTATGCACTGATCTTTTGCCAGCAAGTTTCAGCTGCTCAATTCAAGGAAATCTGTTTATGACCGAAATAAAAGTGCAATTATGAAAGATGCACAAGGCGAAGAGATTAACCTCTGCAGCGAGTCTCAATAGCCTCCTCGATTGGATCAAGCTTGTCCAGTGGCAGTCCTTTGCCTTCAGGGACAAGATCAGACACAATATCATAAGCATCCAAAGGCTGGGCTTCCTTTTTCTGGATGCTATCAACAATCCAGTTCTCACCAACAATAGGAGTTCCACGCTCCCTGCACGCACGGTCCAATTAATTAATATTGGGAAGGAAGAGAATGAACTGAGTTAACATGGATTTATCACACTTTGGAGCACATTGAAAGATGAGTGAGATAAACAAGCAATTACAGTGCTTCAGCAAATCCTCCTGATCCACCCCTATCTCTTTCAGCTGAAGAAGCGACTATACATGTAACACCTGCGGATGCAACGGTACCAGTATCATGAGTGGCTTACCCTGCACTATTGAATGTGCAACATCTCGTACATGATACAACGAACAAAAATGTACAACACGATACCCACCAAGCACAGAATTAGTGACTTTTCCTCCATGCTTCACAATCTGCTCCTTGAAATAAGCCTGCGGATTTTTAGGCAGCAGAGTCAGATCATGCAACACTTCTAAGACAATATAGAAGCAATCAATGTTCAAACACAATACGTGTGAGCGTGACATCCTCCCAGACAATGAAATCATCATGCCCGAGAAGATATGGGCCTTCTCATCCATATCACGTTTAGGGTACCCCTTCCCTTCGTGTTGCTTCAGCCACTGAAAGGAAACAAATGAAATGCAGATTACAAACAGCTTGTGAAGCTAGATGCAGTGCTTGTAAATACTAAACACTCAAAAATTTATCTCCGTACCTCGTTGACAAAATCATCCCTAATGTCATCTGGGACCTTAATAGGCCCAGCTTTCCTTGGAGGCTTGTTAGTGCTGAAAATGCAGCTTGCCCACTCACTGTATTTCCCCTTGCACTTGAATCTCCACCCTTTACACTCAAGCTGACCACCACATATTGGGCACTTCTCGAGAGGCCCATAAAAGATCATATCCTCGCTTGGGCCATGAAGCGTTTGACATTAGCCAAAATTTAGGGTATGTGCGTAGTAGTTGTGGTATTAGTAAAAGAAGCTTTCATTCAGAATCTCAGAAAAACATACCAGCTTGGAACAACTGCATCTTCTGATCCAGAAGCATCTTGCTCATTAGCTTCAAGGATCTTGCGCATATCCTCCAGAGAGAGGTGTTCCCTTATGGCCTTGCAGAAGTCTGTGAACTCTTTCGTGGCGTTCTCCTTCCCATTCAGCTCAGATTCCTCACCTTTGAGCTTCTTGGTCTTTGCTGGAACCTCCGGCTCATCTGACTTGTTCTTGGAGGGGCCTTCCTGCTCTTTGTTTTCTGCCTTCTGCCTTTTTGGGGCAGCATTCCCTTCTTAAGCCGCATGCGTTCGTGATCTCGTCTCGTGTACCTCCACGGAAACAACATTACACAATTTGGTGAGCAATATAAAGAATCCATCCAAACAACCATATATAGCTAGGCAACAGCAGAAGCCATAAGTTATTCGACAGACAGATAACCGACTGATATTAGCGATGATGAGCTACATAAAAGGTTATGCATCATGCGTACATCAGAGATGATACAACCAATTTTTTCACCTCTACGAGTGAAATCTACAACACTTGGTTCTAATAGCGTACTACATCAATACATGCAGTTTATACATATAAAAGGACCAGGTACTATTATAACATTTACATCCTTATACGCCAGATGGAGTATGCTATCTTTCACGGCAGAACCCAGGAATACGTCAGCACAGTCATAATAGGTGAAGATAGAGGTATCCGAAAACGATGGTAAATAGCTAAAATCTATCACTCCCAGGGCATTTCAGAATAAAAATCAACAGCAAGTTAACTAGGAAAAATCAGAAATGGTATGACTCTAGATATCTGTCATCAATAAACAAACAGTTCTCGGTGGCATCAACCAAATAAGCAAAGACGCACCATCGAACTAGCTAAGCCCACTAACCATGCTCCCAACAAAGTACTTCTCGCAATGGAGCGGCAAGAACCTATCCGTGTGCAACTAAGGAACAGAGAAAAAGACGCGACCAAAATACAGTCCCACAATCAAGAACAGCAAGCACATGACAATGCTAATCGCAGGTTGCATCAATGTACAGCCCGGATAACCGGACGAGATGAGGCAAGAGAGGAGAACAGATACCATGGTGGCCGGAGTACGAGGAGATAGGAGGAGGAGCGGCAAGAAGCATCAGGGTGCCGGTCCATCCTTATCCCGGGGCCTAAATAGGCGCCGAGGCGGCGACACCGGGGTAGAAGTGGGGGAGCTTGGGTGTCGCCGCCGCTGGGCTCCAGGTGTAGCCTCGCCTGCGCGCCGCCGCGACACGTCGCCTGCCGCCCGCTCGCATGCAGGTGCTAGGTGTGTAGGATTTGGGGAGATGTGCGGAGGAAGGGATGGAACAGGGGTGTCGAATGCGGTGGGATGAAATCCGCCGGCTGTATCGGTGTATCCTCTGGTTTTCTGTCCCTCTGAACTGTGCCACTGTCGTGTGGGCCTTGAGGTATTTGTTGCACTTTTACCCGTCCAAAGCAACCAAATTAATCAGCACTGTAGACCAGCCCTGGAATTTAAAGAAGTCATGCTCTAAGTTATGTGTTAAACCATGAAAGAATAACAACTTTACGTTTTTATAACTTGTTGTGTTCTTCACAACAATATTTAAAACAGATTTCGTGTGAAAAGATTCACTCATTTTCACATGGAAATTTTACGGATTCTTCATTTATAGATATGTTAACATTTCTCAATGTGGTTTGTACTCCTTTCATTAATTTGATGTTTCTTGGTATAGAGAGTTAGAGATTCTTTTTTGCTTCAAATAAAGTCCAAAGTTCATAAAAAAACAAAGTACAGATGGAAAAGATATAACTTTTTTGTTAAGTCGTTTTTACTATTTTTTCAGACTGCTCGTCGGCAAATCGTCGGACTGTTCATCAAGCAAAGGTTGTTGGACATGTGTCAGACATGTCCGGCATTTTCGGCAAAAGTTTGTCTGTATGCCAGATAGTCGGTGGATTTCGCCGACTGTCCGACACGTGATTTCGTCGCGCAAATGTGTCATTTTGTTCCGTTTCTTTTCTCCCCTAGGTCGTGTTTTGATTTCAGATTAAAATTATTCAAGAAGCAGAGTTTTTTCTTCAAAATGCTCACCATTTTTGTTTTGTGCACCTTTTCATTTGAGCTTGTTTTAATACGGGTTGCTGTGTCAAGCTGTCTGGATGATTTTCTCCACCTAAATGGCTTGTTTTAATGGGTTATAAAGGGCTTCTTTCCAACAATTTCTAAGTGTTTTTAAAGTTATTTTCTCGCACCATTAATTGTTGACCTTGAAAAGGTTGCTTCTCTCTCAATCCCTCTACTTTTTTTTGTATCTTAAGGGAAAAGATAAAAGAGATCTACATTTATATTTTCAACAATCCGTTTCAATTCTAAGTGAATAGAATCCGTTGGATTTAGATCTTTGAGTCATTGGCTGATTTCATCCATTGTTTTTCCTCTCTTATTTCTTTCTAGCATTTGATGATCTAGTGAAATTTGAGAGAGTTATCGTCATTGTGGCTTGACCATGTCATTGCCTACAACTCATTCGTCAGCTGATGCAACGAGGAGGCATACTGCTGGGTTAAGTGCTTTGAGGAGGCGAACATCGCCGTGAAGGCAGCCGCCATCGAGGCATGCATCGCTCAAGAGCGCGGATGCGGAGGTGCGTGTCTGCTCCCTCATGGCCGCCGAGCGGGCGGTATACAAGCAGCTTAATGCCTAGGCTGTGTCGGCAGCCAGTAGCAACTCATCGTCCGGTGGAGGAGCATGCAGACTCCCATATGGCTGCTGAGTGTGCGGCCCACAGGGAGCTGAACGTGTCGAGGGTGGGGAGTTTGAGGACACACCGGGAGGCAGACGCAGAGCGGCGAGTGCGCGCCATCAAAAAGATGTGTGCGCCCACGCTTAGCGAAGGCAATTGACGACGCTGGTCCTTGCGGCGTCAGTTAGTTTAGGTTAAGTTTAGCCTCTGTCATAGTTTCAGTTTAAATGTTGTATTATTTATATCAAGGTCGTGACTATTTGTTGTCTGTTCTTTTGCTTTTTTAATCAAAATCATGTGTTCCTAGTTTCTTTACAAATTTGGGTTGGGGTAATGCTGGAGCAACACCGCTGTTATAACGGACACATGTCTAACACCTAAATATGGCACAATTAGGGTTTTGATGGACACGCCTCCCACCGTGGAAGCTCTTATATGAAACAAAATTGCCATGAGTTGATCTTATTTGGGCGTGCGCTTGGATCTGAGGTCTCTACTCATCCACTTGACTCGATGGATCCCTATTTCTTTACGGAATTGATAGTATTTCAGCTTTGAAGAAATAAATACAACGATTAATTATGTATATTTTGCATGTACGATGTTAGATATAATTAAATTATTTATATGTGAAGGCACACACTGCTAATTTTTTTTAAATAATACAGGAAAATTATTTAATTCCGAAATAACACGCGCTTTTTTTTCAAAAATAGGATCCAGTCGTCGTTGCCGAAGCCGACTGGGCCTTGTCGTCCTCACCGAAGCGATGGAGGCTTGTCGTCTCTGCCGTAGACGAGAAGCCCACTCGTCCACGCGGACGACGATTAGTGGCTGGGCCACATCGCCGCTGAGCCTTGTCGTCCTTGTGGGCTTGTCGTCCTCGCTGACGACGATAGGGCGGGCCCAGTCGTCTTGGCCAACGACGACAAGGCCATGCAGCCCCATCGACCGCCTGCGCCCTTCTCTTTCCTTCTTTCTTCTTCCTTCACTGCCCAGCCCGTGTTCTTCCTTTCCTCTCCACACTCACCACACAAACCGAATTTAATCAGCATTTTAGACCAATAATTTCCACATTTGCCACCATAAATCGGTGCTAGAAGGTTGAGAGAAGCTAGGGAACTCCGATCTCCTGATGGGATAGCTCGTGGTGGTTGTGGTGATGGTTGGCGGGTGGGGGTGATGGTGGTGGTGGAGGGCTGCATGGTGGTGGTGGTGGTGGTGGTGCTGGAGGCTGCATTGTGGTGTTGCTGCTCGTGTTGGTGCGCCGTTGATTCGAGACTGCCGGACGGCGTTGCCTCTCACGCTTCAAGGGTATGATTCGACAGTCATATGCTTTACCATAATTGTAGTGCTATATTTGTTATATGTATGAACATGTGTGTTAAGAAATAGTTTGTGACGGTAGTAAATATTGTAGCTATATTTGTAGTAAATATTTGTAGTATATTAACGATGGTCAATATTTATTTATGTCAGCGGAGATGTCTGATTTAGTGAAGATCAGGTTTTTCTATGGTCCTGGTAGAGTCCAAATGTGTGAAACGGGAGCTGATCTGAGTGAGTTTGATTATATAGATGTTGACCTCCCAGCTCCTCAAACATGGTCTATAAGTGAGGTAAAAAATTGGTTGATGGGAAGTTTAGGGCTTGATAGTCAGACACAGACCGTCAGTGTTCATGCTTGGTGGAGCATTCAAGGACAAAATTTACTTCGTTTTGAAACCACTGGAGTGTGATTCTAAATGGGCGGGATGGTTAAAAGGTTGCGCAAAAAGGAATTGATCTCCTTGTGCCCTAGTTCTTCCCGCCTTCAACGAGGTCAGTGCCCCTAAGGACGAGTTTTCTGCCCATGAAGGTGAGGGTGCTTATGATCCTGGCCAGGGAAGTGAACAGATGGACATGTCTATGTCAAATTATGGGTCTGATTTTGGTGGAGGTGGGTACGAGTCAGGCCAGAGCAGTCAAGTTGAAGGAGAAAATGAGGTAAATGACAGTGGGAGGTGGATGGCGACGAGGTAGACGGGCAAATGAACGGGCACATGCAGAACGAGATGGAAGCTGAAGATATAGATGGCTATAGTACTGAAGGCGATGATTCCGATGAGTCAGACGGAGAAGAGAACGTAGATGAGGTACCAAATCCTGCAGCATGGGATCGGGACTTCTCTACGACCATGACCGTAATGATGGTCATGATTCAGCATGGGAATATCATGAGAACAACATTGCGAAGGGTGCTATGTATACTGACAAGCAAGCTTTGAGGGATGCAGTCATCAAATGGGCATTGTCCACCACAGGGTTATGAATACTGTGGTGTCCAGTCAAAATATTTGACAATGGAATGTGATAAAATAAATTGTCCCGGCAGGGTGCATGGACATCTCCCAAAGAATGGTTATAGCTGGAGGATAAGTGACTTTGTACCTCACACATGTCGAATTGACAGTATCCCTAAAGAGCATCGTAATCTTTCTTCCACGCTTATAGCTCGGTTGCTATACAGCGAGATAGTGTCATGCGCATCGATGGAAGTTAGTGCCCTCCAAACAAAAGTGGCTGTCAGATTCAATTATGAAATATCTTATGGCAAGGCTTGGAGGGCTAAGCATATGGCGCTTGAGAACAGATTTGGTTCATATTTCGACTCATATGACTCTGTTATACGGCTGCTGCATACTCTGCAGTACCGGAATCCAGGCACCTATGTAGAAATCCAAGATTTGTTCAGGCCAGAGTTCCCAAATGTGAGGGTGCTGCATCGAGTGTTTTTCTCATTCGCCGTATGCATCGAGGCTTTCAGACATTGTCGTCCGGTGATATGTGTAGATGGCACATTTCTCACAGGCAAGTATAGGGGACAGATCCTGACTGCAATTGGTCAAGACGGTAACAATCAAGTTGTGCCCCTCGCATTTGCTTTTGTGGAGAGCGAGAACATTGACAGTTGGACTTGGTTCTTCAGGCAACTGAAGATAGCTGTTGTGAAGGATAAGCCGAATGTGTGCATCCTTCACGACAGGCATGCAGGCATACTCAGCGCGATAAAGACACTAACCAATCCTGCGCCTGAAGAACAGACTCCATGGCAAGACATGCAGAGCCGTTGGTGCATGCGCCATCTAGGTGCCAACTTCTTCTCGCAGTTTGGAAATAAGGACCTGATGAATTTATTCAAGAAACTATGCAAGCAGAACCAAGAATGGAAGTACACGGCGATACGTGATAGACTTGAGTTGTGCATACAGAGACATGTTCGGGACAGGAGGGCTGCACGAGCACGAGCTGTTGCTGACATGCAGTGTTGCTGCACAGTTAGCTGTTGGACCCGTTCCCGAGGAGGACGTGCCTATTGGTCTTTGCGACCTACCCGGATTTGACCCGCCTGGAACTAGGAGAAGACGTGCGAGGTCAATTAAAACTTTTCAGCAATGGATAGAGCATGAACCTTTGGAGAGGTGGTCTTTGTTGCACGACACACATGGAGCAAGATACGGTGTCATGACAACGAACCTGGCTGAAACATACAACTTTGTCCTCAGAGGAAACCGTGCGTTGCCACTAACAGCCATCGTGGAGGGCATTTTCTATGGCACGGTGAAATATTTCAGAGAAGACGTGAAAAGCTGAGAAGCATATGATGGACAACCCGACCTCGCCCTACTGTGAGAAGATTACGAAGTACATGAATAAGAAGCTGGCTAAATGTTGCTCCCACACTGTAACTGCCGTTGGGAATCAAGAAAGGAGGTTCGAGGTCCGGCTATCCCACAACAAGTTCGGATCTGCAAACGTGGTGAGGACGCATGAGGTGAAGATTGGTAATGAGGTTTGGCCAACTTGCGAGTGCACCTGCAACAAACCAAAATTGCTTCACCTTCCGTGCTCCCATGTCCTTGCTGCCTGCAGGCAGTTAGGGTTGAACGCAATCTCCTTTGTGTCTCCATATTATATGAAAGAGGCAGTTATCAATACTTGGACAGTGAGATGATGGGATTTCGATCAATGGGTAACTTCAACACTGTACCCTAGGTGAGAGGCGGTACATCCAGCTCCTGAGCTACTGCGTGAAGGGGTAGGCAGACGACAGTGTCGTCGCATCAGGAATGATATGGATGAATCCGAGGCCGGAGGCCGCACAATGCAATGCCTTCAATGCAACCAATTTGGCCATACGGACCCTGATTGTCCCACTTTTCCTGGAGAGAGACCTCCCGTTCGTGGACGGGTAACCGGCGTGCGCGAGGACGAAGAGCGAGAGGAAGAAACTAGGGGTCGCTATGTTCGAATTTGTATTAAGTGTGGCACTATGTTTGAATTTGTATTAAGTGTGAAACTATGTTTGAATTTGTAATAAGTGTGGAACTATGTTTGAATTTGTAATAAGTGTGGAACTATGTTTGAATTTGTAATAAGTGTGGAACTATGTTTGAATTGTATTAATCATGGAACTATGTTTGAATTTGTATTAATCATGGAACTATGTTTGTATTTGTATTAAGTAATTTTTAGTTTGAATTGTGTATGCAGGGATGGAGGGCATGTGGTTGCTTAATGCTCACATTGATAGTGGGCATCGTGCTAAGGCATTAGAGGGGAATCCAAGGAAACTTAAGCCCCTAGTCACTCGCACGGCAAAGGAAAACTGGAGGATTCATCCTGCGTGGGTACAAAGGTATTGGTCGTATTTATTTTACAGACGCATGTTTTTTCTATGTATATTTCATGTACTATGTTTTATTTTGTATACGCAGGTTGAAATGGGCCGGGCTCTTACCTTTCGCGCGTCTAGTAGAGGCCACAGATACATCCGCGTATCATGATGGACGGTTCTTTACTCAGCTGCTTGGTGGACCGATGGAGGCCCGAGACCCACACGTTCCACTTTCGCTGGGGAGAGATGGCTCCTACTCTACAGGATGTATCATTCTTGCTAGGTTTACCTTTGGCGGGTGAGGCCATAGGCCCTTTGCAGGCACCGGTTAATTGGGAGGACGATTTGGCAGACCGTTTCGGGGGTATTTTCGACGGTGCTCCACTTTACAGGCGGGTACTCACGGACCCAAGCTTGATTGGTTGCTTGCCTTTCAGGTTAGTTCATGTGTCTCATAATCATTTATTTCTCATTTGTCGTTATACTAATTAATTTTTAACCATGAATATAGGTCCAGAAGTTTCCAGACTATCAAGATATTATGGAACCGGAACAACTCAGTCGCAGCTTGGAGGCATACATCATGTGGCTTCTTGGTAAGGTGATGTTCACGAGAACCATGTCGACACTATTAGCGCGCGCTACCTCCCTTTGGCACGGGAGATCGCTGATGCTACTGGGTCGGCGCACATCAGACAGAGGAGTTGGGGATCCGCTGTCTTAGCGGATACGTACCGAGCTATGTGCAACGCTTGCATGCTGCGGACAGATAAGTCAGTCATTCTCGGATGCCCTCTTTTTCTGCAGCTATGGTCGTGGGAGAGGTTCTCTATTGGACGCCCAGTCATATCTGACCAGTCTTTCCCATTGTGGGAGATCCATGACGGTGACAACATCGACAAGCCTACTATTGCGACTGTCTATGCACGCTATAAGGTATGCATCTTGTTATATTTTTATACATCACGTGTAGCATGTATGAACTAACTTCTGTTGTACGCAGAGACGTTTTGCTACTAAGCAGACAAAGCAGTGCTACATTGCTTTTAACGAGCAATTTGATATGTACACTTCGGTAATCTGGGAGCCGTACACTGAGGAGCTTATTCAACGAAGATACCCGGAGGTATTTCGGATCTCTGCACACGTGACCGAGAGTATTGGATGACACAATCGAAGATCATCTTCGATATATTCGTGGAGATGTCCCAACAGAGGGTTATGAGGCAATTTGGTCTTCGACAGTTGGTAGATCCTCCTCCAGTAGAGCATCCCCTCCCAGAGATGCACCACAGGTATGTGTAAAGTTGTTTATTTCCTAAAAAAATCGACATCAATTTGTACTGATAAAAACTCACCCAAATTTTAGGACCTCGAGGAAGGGGATTAGGTGGACCGCGAGAGAGTGGTTGCAGAGGCTACAACCTTACGTTTCAGACTGGGACACTGCGACGCAGCGGGTTTGGGTCGAGACTGCCGGGTTTGATATCGCTCTATACAATGCCTACTTGCAGAGGTACATGTCCGGAACACGGCTACTTATCGTTCAGCACTCTCACCCAGAGGTTATACCTGCCCCTACTACGTGGGATACGTACCCGACATATGACACTTCTTCGTCCAGACAGCATGCGGTAATATTTTGTTTCCTTTCACTAATTCATCTATCGGTACATGCTTTCACATATATATATTTAGTACGTTATATTTCTATTGTCAGGCCAATTTGACACAGGAGATTCAGAATGAGTTCGCTGAGTATGGACGTTCTCTTTCCACTGGCCCTCTTTTGGTACCACGGGAGCAGCCGATGTCCTGGATCAGGAGGCTGGAGGGAAAGCTACGGGACATCTACACGACACTCACGTGCACCCGCATAGAGGATGTTGTTCGCCACCCGGTTGGACAACGGCCCACGCGCCCCCCTACACGACGCCAGCAGCGGCAACAGCAGCAGATGCACCAGGAGCAGCATCAGCACGAGGAGGAGCAACATCAGCACGACGACCAGCATCAGGAGCAGCATCAGCACGACGACCAGCATCTCCTGCACCGTCACCGACATGAGCCGCGTCCACGTATATCACCACATCCCAGGCCACCTACTCCCGACCACCCAGGAGGCTCGTCGTGGCAGGGTCCCACTTCCAGTTACGGATATCGGCCACAGTCTCCCCTCAGTACCGAGGTCCCGCCCCGTCATACCATGATTACGGTATGTTTATTGTCTTCATATTTCAATTGGGACCGCGTATTTCTTATGTACTAACGATTCCATCTATAGGATCCTATGGACATCATGCGGGTACGTCCAGACACCAGGCGGGTACGTCCGGATCTGGATCAGCGTGGGGGAGTGACCAAGATGCGGGGACCCACGGGGGCGAGGAGATATCCACCTGGTTGAGCATTTTTGACACTCCAGTATACCCGACGCAGCCGTCACAGGGTCACATTCACCAGACTCCTCCACCATACCCCACACAGGATACACAGCATGACGTGGACTTCACAGTGCCTCGTCAAAACAGGGCACCACACAGGTATATGTGTTCGACGCCCACCCAGCCCCCTCCTCGTGATCCTCGGCCACGCAGGGGTCAGTGATATCTTTGGGTCATATTCGTATTTAGGATGTATGAGACATATATGTATTTCGATTTGTATGTGAGACATATTCATATTTATGTTTGTATGAGACATATTATCTACGTACGAGACATATTATTATCTATGTAGGAGACATATTATTATCTATGTACGAGACATATCCTTCCACATTGCATCGATAAATTAATCTAACATACAACTACAACTCTACGTTACAACTTCAGTAGTTCTACATACTGGATCTTAAAGATACTTGTAAATAATACATGGAACTCAACGATAACTAATTCTAATCAACGACTTCACTTCCCTCTGCCACGTGTTCGTGATGGAGGCATGAAGTCATCATCACTATTTTCATCGGCGACAGCCTTCGATGCGCCAACACTCTTAAACTTACGTCTACAGTTGCCTCGTTTAGGAGGCATGAAATCATCATCACTGTCATCTTTGGCCTTTGATATAGCCCTCTTCACGTCATCAGCGTACAATGCATTCCGTTGACGCCCATCAGGACAAGCGCCAAAAAGAGCTTCCATCCAACCAAAATGAGGGATCTCTTTGTTCAGAAACGGTGCGTCTGCGGGCCAGCGCTGCACATGAACAATATCAGAGGAAAATATTTCAGACAAATAACACTATATTCTAACATAATATAACATCCGTACTCAGTTACCTCCACGTGAAATGAATAGGCCTCCCGCGAAAAATGGATTATCTTTGACTTAGGTGTCATAGGCATGTCCCGTAGACCCGCCTCGATATCTTTTAGCTCATGCACTCTCTGCCACTTCCACCGCCACCCATCAATTTCATCTAAAATTTCTTCAGGGGTCATATGCGGGATTTTGTATTTCCTGGCTATAGTTTCTCCCAGCTCACAAATGTTGCCCCTCTCACTAACTAGCTCCCTATAACAGCTCTTGCCCTACCCTCCCTAATACTACCATCAGTCCATCTTGCGGCTTCATACAGAATACACCATGACCTATGTTCCAAACTAGGACCCGAACTACCAGACATCCTTCCTATGCGACTAAGAAAATCACCACGCACCACACGCCTCCATCACAACGTCTGCTGGGGTATATATAAGCTCACCCGGGAGGAAAAGGCGGGAGAAAAAGGCGGGAGAAAAAGGGCGGGAGAAGAAGGGTGGGAGAAGATGGGCGGGAGAAGAAGGGCGGGAGGAAAAGTGCGGGAACACAATGGCGGGAGACAAATTGCGGGAACAACCGGGAAACAAATTTTACAAAAAAAAATCACGCGCCACTCGTCTTCGCCGTGGACGACCAGCCTGTCGTGTCTCGAAGGACGGACATCGGGAGTGAGGGACACCCCCTTTGTAGATTCGGTAGGGCGCGAAGGAGGCTGGAAACGTCTCTCACGGAGGGGTCTCCGACGAGCTCTCACTTTCTCTCTCTCGATCTCGGCGTGTATGGAAAGCAAGCAAAGGACACAGCGATCTACCCAGGTTCAGGCCGCCCGAAGGCTAACAGCCCTACTCCTGCATGTCTGGATAGATGACGCCAACATGGTGTGGCTACAAGGATGTCTCCAGCGAGGTACCCGGCAAGGGTTTTGGCTAGAGGAAGAAGAAGGACAGATCCTAGCCCAGAGGAGATCACCTTCCCTTTCTTCCCTGCCCTAGCCTAGCTCTGCGGTGTGCTTGCTATGCTTGCTGCCATATGTGTCTTCTGCCTTGGGTTCGTCCTCGCCATGCCTTGGTCCTCCTTTTATAGATAAAGGGGATGCCACAAAGGTCATGCGAGGAGCGAGAGGGGGTCTTGGCGGAAGAAACCCCTCTCTGTGGTGGAGGAGGAGACGTGGCCTCTCCTCCTCCAAGCATCCTTCCTCGGTTTGGTGAGATCCCCGCCCTTTTGGGGAAAGCGATGTGGGTAAAGGCTGGTGCTCCGCAGGTGGTGTCTCCTCCCGCGCCTTGCTTCCTAAGTCTTCTGGGTTCTTCTACAATCTTCTGGAGGGTGGTGGAAACCCTATCTTCAGCTTGTACGGTCGGGTGCCTGAGAGGGAGTCCGGCGCTGCCGGGGCCTCTGGCTCTCGGGGTCTTCATCTGCTTCCGGGGTGCGGGGGACCCGGGGGTCCTTCGCACCCGGCAGCCTTGGTTGGCGAGCTGGATGCCCGCCAAGTCTTGCGCCGCGTCTTGGCCTTGTCCATCTTCGCGCTGGGCCCACATGTGGTGGACCCACTTTGGCAGCACTAGGGGAACCCCGTTTCCACTGTTGCGACAGTAGCCCCCGGGCATGTCCCGGCGGCTTGGCTTCAGCGGCTGCCGGGGCCATGGCCAAAAAGATGGTCAAAGTGGGTCCCGGCGCCTGGCCTTCTTGGAGCGCTTGGTGGGGTCCGCCGTGTTGATGTAGAGGCGAGCCCCCGAGCTATGTTGACTGGGCCACGTCGAACGTTGCGATTCGTGCGGGCCTTGGACTCCGTCGTGCATCCAACGGCTGGGAAGCGCCGAAGTCGGCACGTCTCCTCGATTCCCGCGCCCGTCGGAGTAGTGGGGCCGCGACGTGACGCGTGGGGTATTTCACTGGCTTGATTTGACGGTTTTACCGCCATTGCCTCAAGAACTTCGCACTTGTCCTCCAAATCGCCGCTTCCGCCTCCATCCTCTGAAATCGCCAATCTCCCTCCTTACTTCAACCGCCGCGAGCCCAGATCTACTTCGCTGTAATCCAATGGCTCCCAAGCGAATCCGGCGTGCGGTGGCGAAGGTGAGCAAATCCGAGGCCGCAAGAAGAACGGCGGCGGCCTCGCCCAGAGTCTCACAAGCGCTGCCGTACCCAAGCAAGTTCTCCGGCGAGTCGGCCATGGGCCGCATCCGTGGCATCTTATCTTCGCGTTTTCGCGGAGCAGAAGTGGTGGCGTACCCCGGGGGCGGAGAAGAGCGAGCTGATAGGGTAACCACCTTCCACGTCTTCTCAACAATGGGTCTTCTTCCGCCTTTCTCAGAGTTTTTCTTGGCCATCTTGGAAGCATACGGCCTGGTTGCACTGCATCTGCATCCCAATGCGGTGCTGATCCTTGCTGTCTTCTCCTATGCCTGCGAGGCATTCGCTGGCGTCAGGCCTTCAGTGGCCCTATTCCGCCACTTCTTCGTTCCGCGCTTGGGCAGGTCCAGATGGATCGCCGGGGGTGTTACTTTCCGCCTCCGGGATGACGCTGCTCGTCAGTACCCAGAGATGCTCGTGGCAGCCTCCCTCGGAGAATGGCGGAGAGGTTGGTACCTCGTTCAGGCTGATGGGGCCAATATCCACCTGGCGATTCCGAGTTCTCCGACTCAGCATCTGGCACATTCTAAGGAGAGAAGCCCCCAGAACGAAGCTCTGGCCCCAGCTATTGGCAGGCTGACTTTTCTCCGAGAAAGGGGAGTGACCTGCTCCATGATCGCGGCGGACTTCCTCCACCGGGGGATCGCTCCTTAGCAGTTCAAGGGCCGAGCGATCTGGGAGATCAACCAGGTGGGAAGCAGCGCGTCGGTATCAAAGTTCCATCTTCCGGAGAACAGCTGGAAGAAGATCGTGAGGTCGTTGCTGCCCTGGGGCCCGATTGCTCTTCCTGAAGGCATTCTGCCTTTGTTTGAGGATCCGCTTGCTGACGAGATCGTGCTTTCCATGCCTTCGTGCAATGAGTATGGACTAGAGGGCACCGTTGAGATAGAGCCCCCGCCGCGGCCTAGGAACCAAGGGCCGATCGGTGCGACTCCGACGGCGTCCGTCTTGATGCGCGGAGACGTTTCCCCAGAGGACCCCGGCACCTCCGAAGACGAGGCTACGCACCCGGAAGCTTCCGCAAGGAGCACAGACTCGCGCAGTCCTTCTGTGGGAGCAAGGCCTCCTGCTGAGGCGGAGATGCCAGAGCAGACATCTTCTTCGGACTCTTCATTGGCAAGAAACTCCGTTCCACAGTCGTTGAGTATTCCTCTTCCTGAGGCCAGCGAGGAATCCCGTGAACGGAGTGTGCAGATGCCGGGTTCCTTCGGGGATCTGCTGGAGAGGAACTGGGGTTTCTCCAGATCAAAAAGGAAAAGCAGGTAAGCCTTCTGAAAGTGCATGGTTGCCCCCATGCGTGGTTTTGGTAATTAATGACAATCCTTATGGACTAATGTTTACATTGAGATATTCTTATAGATCTTGTCCATGGGAAAATATAGGAGTTCATGTGTTGGACTCTTGAAGATGACATGATGACCAATGCTCTATTCAAGGGTTTATATGAAGAATGGCCATGTGTAGAGTTGAGCTCATTGCAAGTATGGCTTGGAAAAGAAGATTGAGTGAACAATCGTGTTTACCTCCAAGCCATCATACATATAAAGAGAAGAAGATGAAGTGCAAGTTCAATATGATGCATCTCGGAAGATATCATTTGATTGAAGCTTGCAAAGGAGACATGAAGACGGAGCTTAGCGAGGCCCTCCCATAATGGAGTATGGGGGAGCATTTGGAGAAGTCTTCATCAAGCATGTGCTAGCAAGCACAATCAAGAAAGGTGCTCCAACTTGAGAGAGTCAAGATCGTCATCATCGAGCTCAAGTGGAATGCGCAAGGCAAAGGTATGATCTTGATAGGTTTTCTATTTTACCGGTCTCATGTTGTTAGTGGGAGACCGGGTTTTAGGATAGACGGCGTACTATCAAGAGGGGCTCTCAAGTGAGTAACTTGATCGCATCTTTGTGGAGAGCTCAAAGCTTTGCATACTTGGCATTTAATCTTTCTTGGTTCTTATGTGGATTTTATCCTTGTTGGGGTTTGGTGCTTGTCGTGATCTTCATGACAAGCCCAAGTTCTTCGAAAACGGATTTCTTATGGAAAACTTGTTGCGTTTTCGTGTTGGAAATATTATCGGTTTATCCTTGAGGAAAGTTCAACACCTTCCAAGCTCTTGTCGTTATCTTTACAACAAAATTGGTTTCACCTGTTTTGGAGTTCGAACGAGAAAGTTATCGCATTTCAGGCTTTGCTGTTTTGTTGCTGCTTTTCCAGGCCGGAGACTCCGGCCTACAGGTCCGGAGTCTCCGGACCCAAGGGTTTTTCGTCGAAGTCTGGTTTCTTGTTCAGCCCCTAGTGAAGGCCAGAGTTTCTGTCCCTAGGGGCCGGAGTATCCGCCCCAGACCGGAGTTTCCGGCCCCAGGGGACCGGAGTTTCTGCCTGAGCTTCTCTCGTCTGAAAGTGGTTCACCCCCTGGTGGGGACCGGAGTATCCGCCCCCAGGGGGCCGGAGTATCCGCCCCAGGCCAGAGTCTCCGGTCACTTGGACCGGATTCTCCGGTGTCAAGCTGGCTGCAACGGCTCTTTTTCTGGGAGGGGTATAAATACCCGTCCACCTACCTCTAGCCAGCCAGTCAGCTCTGCCCAGCACGATTTGCTTTCTCTCTCCTTCATTGTTGCAAGCTCATATCTTCAATATCTCCCAATCCCTCCACCCAAACTCTTTGATCTTTGGAGGATTGAAGGAGAAGACCTAGATCTACATTTCCACCAATCAATCTCTCCTCTAAGTGAGGGGAACCTAGTGTGGATCTAGTTCTTGGAGTTCTTGTGTGGTTCTCCTCTTTGTTCTTCCTCTCTTATTCCCCCATAAGCATTTGTTGCTTTGTTGGAATTTGAGAGTGGAGGATTTGAGCACTTGTGCTCTTGCCTTTTGCATTTGGTGTATCGGTGTGCTCTCCACGTGGATTCGTGGAAGTTGAAAGCTTGTGAACTTGTTACTCTTTGGTCTTTGGACCCTAGACGCCCACGTGGTGGTTGAGACCCTTGGTGGTCACTTGTAGCCGTTCGGGAGCCCCCAATCCCGTTGTGGGTTGTGCCCCGGATTGTTGTTGAAAGCCGTTTGGGAGCCCCCAATCCCATTGTGGGTTGTGCCCCGGATTGTTGTTGAAAGGCTCCGGATTCCGCCTCGAAGGATTCCGATAGTGGAAGGTGAACCAAACCTTTGTGGTGTGGTTCATCGGAGAAGAAGGTGAAACCTTTGTGGTTGTTGAACCATTGTGTTGGTTCACACCTCTCCAACGAGACGTACTCCCTTAACAAGGAGGAACTCGGGAATACATCCTCGTCTCCGCGCGCCTCGGTTATTTCTATACCCGAGCTTTTTACTTATGCACTTTACATTGTGATAGCCTTTGTGCTTCAAGTATTCTATTGCTATCACCTTATTGCTTGCTTTGCTTAGCATAAGTTGTTGGTGCACATAGGTGAGCCTAGTTTATTTAAGTTGTCAGCTTGTTAATTTAAACACCTAGTTTTATTCCGCAATTAGCAAGCCAAAACCGGAAAAGTTTTAATCGCCTATTTACCCCCCCCCCCCCCCCCTAGGCGACATCATTGTCGTTTCACCTTCTTTTCACGATTCTTGTTCCCGGGCTCCAAATTTGTCTGAAGCTTTGTTTTGATATTCCTTCCTTGTCGCGCGCAGGAGGCAATCGCTCGAATGCTCCAGCAAGCGCACCCGTGCAGACGGTGGCGCCAGCACCGACGCCGAGATGGAGGTTGACGACGCCTCTGAGCCTCCGGTTCGCGCTCCTTCTCTAGGCGGCGACCCGGAAGCGGATGAAGGTGCCAGGGAAACTGCTCCAATCCCCGGGCTTGACGCGTCCCAGGCGGGTGTGCCGGCTGCTTCCATGGCGGCCCCGGCGGCGGGAGAGATGAATTCTGGAGCCCCCGGGGAGAGACGCGACGTGGATCCCCGGGAGTCCTCTGGCCAAAACTGCGCTGGGACCGAGGCTCCTCCCCAGGGCGAGGGCCCAAAGGGAGAAACAAGCTTGAAAGGCCGCGGGAGCGCCGAAGCAGCCCCAGGTTTTTCCAGGGAATTCTCCAGCGTCAGGGAGTTCCTGGCGTTTGCCGGGGTTCAGCTACGCCAGCTGACGGCCCATACGTCCCGCGACGAAGACAACCTGAAGTCGTGGGAGCAGAGACTGACCGCCGATGTTGAAGTCCTGGATGCCAGGGAGGCGAAGCAGGCTATGGACGATGAGATGCTCAATGCCAGGGAGCGGCGAGTCTCCGAGCATGAGAAGGAGCTGGAAGCCCAGCGGTCTGCGCTGGAGAAAGCTGAAAACAAATGCTGGGAGGACAAAGAGCTGCTTCGCCTGGAAGCGAGGTCCGTCTGGAGCAGGGCCTTGCGAGCGTGGACAATTGGACTCAAGAAGAGATCAGGAACAAAAGTACCCAAATCTCTGCGCTAACAGGTCAAGTCGCCAAACTGAAAAGGGACCTTGCGGATGAAAAGCGGGGTCGAGGGCAGACCCGCTCCGACCTTTCGAGGGCTCGGGAAGAGCGGGACAAGCAGGGAATTCGCGCAGATGGTCTGGAGCGCGAAGTAGCCAGGTTGAGGGAGATCTTAGCCGACCGTGAAGGGCAGATAGAACGCGGCAAGGTCCTGCGGGCTCGGGAGAAAGAGGAGCTCGAAGCGAAGAAAGCTGAGCTTGCGGCGGCGAAAGAAGCTGCCGAGATTTCCAAGTCTTCTGCACAGGTTGCCTGGACCCGCAACGAAGAGCTAACAGTGCAGCTGCGGACGGCAAACGAGGAGAGGGACAAAGCTGCGGCCTTCAGGCGCGACCTCCTGACCGTTCTCCCAGCCATGAGCGTTTCTGCAACCAAGAGAGCTCAAGAGCTGAGGGAGCTGGGGATGGCTCGTCCCCCATTAGTGCCGAGCGGTTTCTCCAGCGCTCTCAAATGCTACCCGGGGTTCCTGAAGCATGTTGCCGAGCTTCTTGGTGAGATTCGGATGCATGTGAGCCAGGCCACCCGCCTGGCAGGAGAAAGGGCCGCGAAGCAAGCGGTAACTCACCTGGTGGCAGCCCTCCAGTAGCGCTTCCCGCACGTATCCTTGCTCGAAGAGATGGATAACGCTATCCCGGGAGCGGCGTCTCTTCCGGGGGTCATCAGCAAGGTGGAGGAGATCATGGAGCGCTTCTCCCGCGAGGATGACCTGTGAGCCTGAAATACATAGATAACCTGGGCCGTGAAATGTGAACTGCGCTTTTGTATCGCCCACGGGCTTTAAGAAACTGAATGTTCTTTACTGTAATTATCCTTTTCCTAAGTTATGCTGTTTTCATTATACCCGTGGAGGCTTGACGCTATCGGGAAGAACCTCTTAGCTGGAGCGCTAACCAGCCGTGTGCCTCCAGAACTTCTGGAGCGCGGACACAGGGCGCAACCCCCCAAGAGATCCATCGCACCTGACCGCACGGACCTCAGCCCACAACCCCACTGCCAGAGGGTAACGGACAGTGGTGATTGCGAAGGCGCTGCCCCCAAGTTTGCGCTTTCATTCGCTTTAACCAAGGCATAACGAAACAAGATAATTTAGGAAAAGGCACATAGCTTGACCCGTAGAATCCTTCGGCTATCTCGGTATTTGGTCGCGCCGCCGCCGTGGCGGGTCTTCTACGCCGTGTTTCAAGAGCAATTCTATTCTGTCTGCTCAATCTCGCATGACCAGAGCCTTGAACCGAGATAGCCCGCCACGGGTTTGACCCGGAGTGCCTTTCTTGGGCACGTCTGGCTGGCCGGAGCCGGTACTGAGACCTTTGTTTTGTTCCATTGGAACCCGGAGGCCACCATAGAGGTAATTGTTGGAGATATGGCCTAGAGACAATAATAATTAAGTTTATTATTTATCTCCATGTTTACTATTAATGTTTGTATCTTTATGCTACAACTGTATTGGGTACTTGTATAGCAAATACAACGTATGCAAGAGGAAAACCTCCGATACACGTGTAGAGATATGAACGGAAAAAGAGTTCCTGGTCTTGTCTCTAAGACTAGCCTATCTTGTTGCTCGATGATCATGTTTTCCTGATCATGGACTTTGTATAAGTCATTCAACTATAGGAGTGGATTATCGGAATGATAATCGCACTGAACCGACCCACCGTATGATCTTGCTATGAGACAAATCGTCAACGATGAAATAGCGATTGATCATCTATTTAGTTATCATTAGCTAGATCCCTATGCTATGAGAATATCTTGTGACCGCTTATTCGACATTCGAGCTTTGATTTCCATCAAACGTCTTGCAGTAACATGGGACTATGATAGGTGACTTTTGGGCTTGAACTAGGATAATGTATTGGAACAGAGATTGTTCAAGAATGGCACTTACTCCTCCAGACGATGGAGAGATACATCCTCTAGGTCATCTCAAGTATTATTGTTGTCACCCAATCGTCTGGCCAGACACAAGCGTGATTTATCGCGGGACAACATATATACGGAATGAGAAAAGAGAATGATATTGGTACGAGAATAATATGTGTTATGATCAAAGGGTTTGATCACACTAGAGCACATTGTCTCAATCTCGAGATATCATTGGTATCATGTACGCAAGGGGATTAAGCGTAATGAGTAACGCACAGGTCCTGTTGTTCATTCACAACACAAGTGTGCCAGTACGAATGCCTAACCCACAGCTGGTGATTGTTTGGTAAGCTCCCAAACAATACTTTGTTTTTGCTGAACCTTTCGGGTCACACACTTAAGCTATAGGTCAATCTTTGATTGAGAGTAAAGATGTAGTTTTAGTGGAATGAGATTGTGTCGGAGTACCTCCGATGTCACTGGGATTTGTTCCGGTGAATTATAAGTTAGAGAGAATGCGGACATCTAATGTCCCAGGATGATAGAATGTTTTCTATCATCAGCGGATTTAATCCGAGTGCTTATAAAGAAGGAAATATTGTTCCGATGGTTTTGTCGGCGGATACTAGGTATCCCGGTTCATATAAATATGAGTTATATGATAAGTAATTAATTCCGGGAATTTTCCCTAAAAGGAAATATTTATTTAGGAATTAATTAGACAAAACAATTAATTATTTATTTAATTAATTATATTGGAAAATATAAATAAAGGATTTTATGTGGGGGAGGGGCCGAGTCCGAGTTGGGGGGGGACTCCCCCTCCCCGGCGGCTAGGGCGGCGGCCAAGGGCAGGCCCCACAGGGGGGCGACGGCCAGGGCGGGCCCCACATGGCAGGAGGTGGGTGGGAGGGGTCTCCCCTCCAACCCGAGTTGGAGTGGGGGAGGGTTTCCTCCCCCCCCCCCCTTCCTTGTTGGGAAAGGCAGGTTTGGGAGGGAGGAGTCCTACTCCTCCTCCCAATCCGAGTTGGGGAAGGGGAGGGACTCCTCCCTCCCTTCCTTGGCCGTCGGCCCAAAGGGGAAGGGCTTGACCCCTTCCCCAAGTCCCTCCACCCCTTGGCCTCCTTTATAAGCAACCCAAGCCCCTAGGGTTTGAAGAGAAGAAACACAAGCAAATTGCAAGTTCTCTCTCTTGTAGATCTCATGTGTTGAGAATTAGACGTCTCTAATCTTCTCATATAGATCTAATCTAGTTGATTAGATCTACCACCTAAATTACGCCGCAAGGCTGACTCTCTTCACCACGTGCTAGTAGCTAGGCGGTGAACACACGGGGTGGGTTGACACGGTGTATGTGTGGATACCGCTAGAGCGGGATTTGCGCAAGTAAGTTCCTTGGACAACGGAACAACTTCATCAAGGTCTACATCAACGTCGACGCACAGCAACAATCTCACCTCCCGGCGTGGACGTGACTACGTGAGATTCTTCATCAGGCTACACCGACATCTACTTCGACAAACACAAGATCTTCCGCAAAGGTGTTTGTAAGTATCTTGATCATCGCATTATGGGGTGCAGCATATCTTCATAGAATAGATCTTGGCGGTAAGGTTACGGATAAATTTTAAAGTTTTCCCCGCAACCCAATAGTGATCTGGTTGACTGGCTGGCGTGATTGAAACGCCGGTCCGGAGACCTTCTTTGACACTCGGAGGTCACTCCTAGGGTGATCCGGTTACTGACTGGCGTACGCCGGTCCGGAGACCTTCTTCTCGACTTTGTGACACTCGGAGGCCACCCGTAGGGTGATCCGGATACTTACTGGCGAATTAGAGACGCTGGTCCGGAGACCACTGATCTTTTTCCAACGCTAGGAGGTCACCAAGAGGTGACCCGGTTGCTTACTGGCGTATTAGAGACGCCGGTCCGGAGACCATTAGATGGCTTTATCAACAGAAGAGATGTCCATGAGAAAATCCATAGGCTTTGCTGGCGTACTGAAGACGCCGGTCCGGGGACCCCATTTATATTGCAATTGATCTAGACTGGAGACAGAAAATAACCTTTTGCCATTTCGGCTTTCTATTGATCCGGCGGGGATGCCGGTCCAGAAACCCCAACATTACTTGACATATATTCTTCAGAAGACATCCATCTAGAAATCCAATACATTTGAGGAGAAGCACTCGGTCCCACGTGAATAGTCACCACATGACCCGGAAGCTCCCATTGCCCATCTGGAGAGTTTCCCGGGGCGAACGTCTGATCCCAGATAGACGCCGTACTCTGCGCGGGTTGCAGGAGGATTGATGAAGCGAGCTCAGGGACGTCGTCTGTCTGTGTGGAAATGCTCGAGAACGTTTGGAAAGATCTTCCTTTTTGAGGCACCCCCTTCTGGGGCTCCCGGGTGCCAAAGCCTGGTTTCTTTGACGGGTTAAGGGGGCAGTCCCGACTGGTATGCCCAGGTTCTCCGTAAGTGTAGCAATCCCCCTTCTTCTGCCTCACCTGGATGCGGTTGTTGAACTGTCGGCAGTCCTCCAGGCTGTGTCTGTCTGATCTATGATACACGCACCAGACCCCCCGCTTGCCGTCTTTTCCTGGGGGGGGATATTGACTTCCTGTGGTGTGTATGCATTCGGATCTTCCACTGGGAGTTCCTCCTCCTTGCCCTGGTCGAGGTCACTCACCTCCGGAAGCGACACCTGGGTCTGCACATCCGAACGAGGCCCTTCCTCGCCTCCATGCGTCCATGGAGGTGGATTGACCTCGGCGTCCGGGGTACTTTCCTCGGGTCTTCCCTTGCTGACCAAAGGGCTGACATACGCAGCTGACGTGACGAACAGGATACCGTAAGTTCAGCCTTCCGCTGGTGGAGGTGGAGATTCTTCCAGAACAAAACCAAGACCAGGATACCGCAGGAACTCCATTGCGGCATTCCCTTTTCTCCTTCGCGTCATGCTCAATAGCGGGCGAAGAGCTTGAAGTAGATCTTGTATCGGAAGAAGATCTTGAGGTAGACAGTGCTCCCGACGAAGAAGTGCTTGACGTAGATCTTGAAGAAGATGAAGGAGAAGAACTTGTCATGGCGCGAGATGCAGACGGATCCAGCACTTGCGCCCCCTACCTAGCGCGCCAGATGTCGTGTCTCGAAGGACGGACACCGGGAGTGTGGGACACCCCCATTGTAGATTCGGTAGGGCGCAAAGGAGGCTGGAAACGTCTCTCACGGAGGGGTCTCCGACGAGCTCTCACTCTCTCTCTCTCTCTCTCTCGATCTCGGCGTGTATGGAAAGCAAGCAAAGGACACAGCGATCTACCCAGGTTCAGGCCGCCCGAAGGCTAATAGCCCTACTCCTGCATGTCTGGATAGATGACGGCAACATGGTGTGGCTACAAGGATATCTCCGGCGAGGTACCCGGCAAGAGTTTTGGCTAGAGGAAGAAGAAGGACAGATCCTGGCCCGGAGGAGATCAACTTCCCTTTCTTCCATGCCCTAGCCTAGCTCTGCGGTGTGCTTGCTATGCTTGCTGCCATATGTGTCTTCTGCCTTGGGTTCGTCCTCCTCCTCGCCATGCCTTGGTCCTCCTTTTATAGATAAAGGGGATGCCACAAAGGTCATGCGAGGAGCGTGAGGGGGTCTTGGAGGGAAGAAACCCCTCTCTGTGGTGGAGGAGGAGACGTGGCCTCTCCTCCTCCAAGCATCCTTCCTCGGTTTGGTGAGATCCCCGCCCTTTTGGAGAAAGCGACGTGGGTAAAGGCTGGCGCTCCGCAGGTAAGGATGGCAATTTTACACATGGGTACGGGTACCCGCGAGTACCGTACCCGCATGGGTAGGGTATGGGTACAATTTTATACCCATGGGTAGTACCCGTACCCTACCCGTTTAGGTTGTGGGTAGGGCACGGGTATAACTTCGTACCCATGGGTATACCCATGCCCTACCCGTTTATGTACTTTACCCGTGGAAGTCTAACATTTATTCTCGTGAACTTGTGAACCTACGTGAAGTTGTCATCAATTGTCCATTTGAGTTGACATAATTCTCATGTACTCAAATATATGTTATTGAGTTGAGATAAATATTTTTCTTTTATGAAAAATTTATCGATGAATGTAAAATTATGACTAACCTTTGTACTTTTTGATCTACCCGTTGGATACCCAATGGGTATCGGTATCCATCGGGTATGGGTATGGGTAAAGTTTCATACCCGCTGATGCATGTAAAATGCATACATGAAATTTGCATTATTTTACTTATATTCCAATCATATTTGCATCATATAAGGGTTATATCAATGTTTTATAATGATTTTGAGAATATTTCATAATTTTCCCATTTATTTGGAATTAACCCTGTTTTCCAGAAAACGTCTTTTTTAGTGTTTCAGACTTTCCGGGAGCTTCGGGACTCCAAAAAGGGCAAGGTCAGAGAGCACGGTTCAGAATTTTCGAGACGAACGCAATGGGCTGAAAATGAAGACCAGAAGCCCAACCATCTTGGAGATAGAGGGCCCCACGAGGCCCCTTTACCTGGCAGCGTGGGACCCCCTCTTTTGGGCCTCGGAGCTCCGCTGCCGTTGATCTTTTCTCCACCGACCTAGTCGTGACCTAAAAACGCCTATAAAAATTGTCCCCCGACGTTCTCTGGAGGCAGCGCCGCCAAAACACAGAAACACCGAAACAGAGATCTGGAGCTGCAGATTGGAGGGGGAAAACTCCGGCGGGGCGCTGCCGGGGTGGTCTCCATCTTCTCCGACGACTTCTCCACCGTCTCCATGATGAAGGGGGAGTAGTCCACCCCTGGACTTGGGTTTGTGGTGGTAACTTGTATCTCTCCTCTCTTTGGGCTTCACTAATTAGTACCGTATGAGCTGCTGAACATGATTACGGTCATCTATGTAATTCCTATGGTGGATATTGTGGTATGAGATGATATTTGTTATGCATTTGCTGTTGTGTTGGAACTTTTATGACTTGTCATACTTAGGAGATATTTTATGATGCATGTGATGGTTTGATTTATTCATAATGTCTTGTTTATCCTTATCATGAGGTGATTGACACCACCAAGTGTAGATAGATGAGAGAGATGTGGTCACACACACGAAATATAAATCATTGCACTAGTGTTTAAAATATTGTCCATTAAGAAGTATGATGTATGTAGGTACGGGATGGCCGATGTGACACGGCATAGGTATTGAGTGACACAGTACTGCCCAACATCCTTTATCTAGGGGTAAAAAGGAAGAGTATGATGTGGGAGTGACAGAAACCACGCTAGCCTTACGAGGGTGCCCTAGCAGCTCAAATGAGTACTTCTTTCAACTATGTGTTTTAGGACATATAGCCGTTATAAAAGCCACCATTAAAACATGACAATTGTGTGTACTTTATCTATAACATGATAATCACCGTAGATGAGAGAGAAAGGATTAAGTGAACCAATGAACCCATGTCCATTGTTCCTATAATAGAAAACCTTTGTCTTGTCCTCTTGCATTGAAGAGGATTGGGACACTTTTACATTCCTGTTTTGTTACATTAAACTCTGATGACCCACAAGTATAGGGGGTGAATCGTAGTACTTTCGATAAATAAGAGTGTCGAACCCAACGAGGAGCAGAAGGTGTTGACAAGCGGTTTTGATGAAGGATTCACTGTAAATGCTCTCAGACAAGTTTTTAGGAGTTTTTGATATGACAGATAAATAAAGTACAAGTAAATAAAATGCAGTAATAATAGTTGCAGCGAGTGGCCCAATCCTTTCTACAGCAAAGGACAAGCCGGTTGTTGTACTTATAATGACCAAACGTTCTTGAGGACACACGGGAATATTGTCAAGTGCTTTCGCTTCATATAGTTGATTAATCTTCATTGTTTTGATAAGTGTTGTGTGGGTGAACCTATGCTAATGCACCGCCCTTCCTAGGACTAATACATACTTGTGATTATACCCCTTGCAAGCATCCGCAAATACAAGAAAGTAATTAAGATGAACTAACCACAGCCTTAAACTTTGAGATCCTGTTATCCCTCATGCATCGATATACCAACGGGTGTTCAGGTTTCTGTCACTCCGGCAACCCCACAATTGGCAAACGAATACACAATGCATTCCCTAGGCCCATAAAGGTGAAGTATCATGTAGTCGACGTTCACATGACACCACTAGAAGAATAACACCACAACTTAAGCATCAAACCATTAAATATTACTCAACATAGTTCACTACTAACATCAAGACTTCTCCCATGTCCTCAAGAACTAAACGAACTACTCACAAGACATCATACGGAACATGATCAGAGGTGATATGATGATGAATAACAATCTGAACATAAACCTTAATCCAATGGTTTCACCCAATAGCATCAATAACAAGAGTAATCAACACCGGGAGAGTTTCCCCTATGAAATAGACAAGATTCAGCCCTAGATGTTATAGCGGAGACGGGGTGCAGCGGCGGTGATGATGGTGTTGGCGGTGGAGATGATGATGATGATGATCCCGATGAAGTCCAGCTCGATGACGGTGATGATGGCGACGATTTCCCCCTCCGGGAGGGAATTTCCCCCGGCAGATTTCTTCCTGCAGGGGAGCTTTTCGCTCTCTGGTGTTTTCTGCCTCGTGGAGGCGGCGGAATATTTCGATGGCCCTCCTCCGTGTGTTAGGGTTCCGAGGGGGTCAAGTACACGAAGGGGGAACGGCTGAGGTGGGCCAGGGCCTCCAAACCACCTGGCGGCGCGGCTGGTGGGCCCGCCGCGCCAGGTGGTGAGGAGGGCCCACCTTGGCCCTTCTCAGCCTCCCCTTTTGGCCTCCTCCGTCATCTGGCAAAATAGGGACTTCCATATGTCTCCTTCGATTTATTGATCTTCAGAAATAGTGCATCTCGACGGTGCTTTTTCCAGCAGAATCCTGACTCCGGTGTCCAATTCTCCATTATTCATCAAACATGCAAAATAGGTAAAATAACATAAGTAACACTTCTAAATATGAAATATATCGATGAATAGCAGTAAATTATGATATAAAATAGTGATGCAAAATGGACGTATCAAACTCCCATCCATTAAATCAACCATCTTGTTCTTTAAACTTGTTTAGTGCATAATCAACTAAAACTTGTGACACTTTAGTTGTAGGGAATAGATAAATTTTCCTTCTTGCTCCTGCGGATCGATACCTTACTTCCATATTGAGAGGTGCTACAGTGATCCCCTGCTCTTGGGGGTAATCACCCGCCGGTACGGGTATGGGTAGAATTTTTTACCCATTGACTACACGGGTATGGGTATGGTATTGTTCTACCCGCCCCATACCCTACCCATTGCCATCCTTATCCGCAAGTGGTGTCTCCTGCCCGCGCCTTGCTTCCCAAGTCTTCTGGGTTCTTCTACCATCTTCTGGAGGGTGGTGGAAACCCTATCTTCAGCTTGTACGGTCGGGTGCCTAAGAGGGAGTCCGGCGCTGCCGGGGCCTCTGGCTTGGCCTTATCTTGCGCCGCGTCTTGGCCTTATCCATCTTCGCGCTGGGCCCACAGGTGGTGGACCCACTTTGGCAGCACTAGGGGAACCCCGTGTTCCACTGCTGTGACACAGCCCTTGTCGTCTCTGTCAATGACGACACCTGCATGGCAGTGAGGACGAGAGACCTGTCATCCTCGTCAACGACGACAGCCGTCTAGTCGTCTTCGGCGTGGACGACAAGGTCCTGTCGGCTTCGGCAACGACGACTGGATCCTATTTTTGAAAAAAATAAAAGCGCGTGTTATTTCCGGAATTAAATAATTTTCGTGTATTATTTAAAAAAAATTAGCGCACACACTGCCGTGAAGGCATCCGCCATCGAAGCATCACTCAAGAGCGCAGATGCGGAGGTGTGTGACCGCTCCCTCATGGTCGCCGAGCAGGCGGTATACAAGAAGCTTAGCGCTTAGCGGCGTCGGCTGAGCAGTAGCAACTCATCGCCTAGGTGGAGGAGCATGCAGCCTCCCATATGGCTGTCGAGCGTGTGGCCCACAGGGAGCTGGACGCAACGAGAGGGCGGGGAGTCTGAGGACACACCGGAGGCAGAGCGCAGAGCGACGAGCGCGTGTCGTCAGGAAAGACCTGTGCGCTTGCGCTTGGCGAAGGCAATTGACGACGAGGCTAGTCCTAGCGGCGTCAATTAGTTTGAGTTAAGTTTTAGCCTCCTTCCATTTAGATTTAGTTGTGTGTACTTTATCTATAACATGATAATCACCGTAGATGAGAGAGAAAGGATTAAGTGAACCATGAACCCATGTACATTGTTCCTATAATGGAAAACCTTTGTCTTGTCCTCTTGCATTGAAGAGGATTGGGACACTTTTACATTCCTGTTTTGTTACATTGAACTCCCATCCATTAAATCAACCATCTTATTCTTTAAACTTGTTTAGTGCATAATCAACTAAAACTTGTGACACTTTAGTTGTAGGGAATAGATAAATTTTCCTTCTTGCTCCTGCGGATCGATACCTTACTTCCATATTGAGAGGTGCTACAGTGATCCCCTGCTCTTGGGGGTAACCAAGTACTTTTCTGGCGCCGTTGCCGGGGAGCTTAGCGCTTAAGTTTCTATTCTTGTGTGCACTAGACTAAGCTTGGGGAGGTTTCTTTAACTTGTTTTATATCTTGCAATCATCTAAGCTTGGGGAGGTTCCTTTAAACTTGTTTGGTTGTAAGTTTCTCATCAGTTTTACTATGGCTTTTATGAATCGTGCATCGCTGCACCTTGCTTTATATGAAAGTGCTTATGCCACTACTCCTAAAGTGGTTAAAACTACTGTGTCTGAGGTACCTAAAGTGGGATATAAAATTCCCATTGGTCATGTTAAAAGAGTTATGAAAAATCCATTGACAGGGGATGGAACTGCGTCTACACGTGAACACATAGAGACAATGGAAGAAATATGTGGTTTATTTAGGCTTCCTGGTGTCTCTGAGGATCAGGTAAAAGGGAAGCTATTATATTTGTCTTTATCTGGTAATGCTCGTGATTGGTACAGGTCTTTGGATGAAGAAGTGAAAAGTGAATGGAGTATTTTGAGGAAGGTTTTTCTTAAACATTTTACTCCTAAAAAGCTTATGAGAACCCATGTTATGATGAGTGTGAAACTGAAAATTCTATGGTCCTATATGATAACCCATGCTATTATGATGAAACTAATAATGCTCCTTTACTATTTAATGCTACTTGTGAACTTATTGATGATAATAAGGAGAGTGTTGCTTAAATATGCTATATGATACTTCTTTAGATGATGGTCCTATGCTTATTGATAATCCTCCATGTTTAGAACTTGTTAGTACTCTATGTGAGGATAAAAATGATATACTTTCTGTTTGTGAAAATACTCTTACTAATGAGAGTCCTACTTTGTTCCTGAATTCTCCTAATAACACCATAGAGGAGAAATTTGCTTATGTTGAGAAATACTTATGTGGTTTGCAATTGTGCGAAACAAGGAAATGAGAGATATGATTAGAAGTATCAACACATATAACTAATTGGATCTCAACAACTCAAATGCTTGCTTGAGATAGAGAGGAATGGGTTTACTGACTCAACAATAATGTAAAAGATAGGCCCTTCGCAGAGGGAAGCAGGGATTAAATCATGTGCTAGAGCTTTTAAGTTTTGCAAAGCATATAGAGAGTATGAAAATAGTTGTTTGAGCTATGTATGTCGTTGTCAACGAATCGTAGTAAAGTGAACACTAACCCCTTGTCAACCAGACTTTCAAGAGCGGCTCCCATGAAGGACGTTATCTCTACCAGCAAGGTAGATCATCCCTCTTCTCTTTTGTTTACACATGTATTTTAGTTTCTTTATAGTTGACACTCCTCCCAACCTTTTGCTTACACAAGCCATGGCTAACCGAATCCTCGGGTGCCTTCCAACATTCACATACCATGGAGGAGTGTCTATTTGCAAATTAAGTTGCTTACTGATAAATCAGGGCAAAACATGTGAAGAGAATTATTAATGAAAGTTGTAGTTAATTGGGACTGGGCACCCCATTTGCCAGCTCTTTTTGCAAATTGTTGGATAAGCGGTGTATATGCCACTAGTCCATTGGTGAAAGTCTGTTTGACAAAAGTGCTAGAGAAACTCTACAGAACCCTCATGAGCTAATAAACAGTGACACAAAACTAGGAGTAATAAGTTTTGAATAATTTAAAGGTAGCACATGAAGTATTTACTTGGAATGGCGCAAAATACCATATAGTAGGAAGTTATGGTGGACTCGAATGGCAATGGTTTGGCTCAAGGTTTGGATGTATGAGAAGCATTCCCTCTCGATACAGGTCTTTGGCTAGCAAGGTTATGTAGCAAGCATAAGAGTTGAGGGATACAAACAATTATACAAGTGATAAGAATAATCATGCAATCTTCCTTAGAAGCACAAATAGTTTAACTTAAGAATACTAAGCTTATGAGCTACAAAGAAAGAAAGATCATGGAATAATATATTTGCATGCACTCCCTCTCTCTACTTAAGTCTCAAAGTATTGTCTACTACTGACCAATGCTAAGTTTGCCAAAACCAAAAAGATTAACTTGGTGCTCTAAAAAGTGATCCCTATACTAACAACAAGGTTATCAATATGAAAGAGAATTGCAAGCTAAAATAAAGTATGCAGAAAGTAAATGATAAAACTTCTCATTAATATTTCATAACGGCAACTCACACCAAGGGATACATAGATAACCAACTAAAAGAGAGATACTTCCACATTGCAAACCATCATATAAGATAACTTCCCTACTCACGATATGACTTTATGGAAAAGTAAAAGGTAAAGATAATGATGTGATACCGCGGCACTCCCCCAAGCTTGGAACAAACCAAGGGGATGCCAATACTTATGATGAATTACTCCTTCGGTGGTGGTGGCGGTATGACTTGGATTGGAGTAAGAAACCGTTCCAGCATTCGGCGGAGTCTGATATTCTCTTCCTGGAGTATTTCCACCTCCCTCCGCAGGGCTCGGTATTGATCACAGAACTCATCTGTAACTCGAAGTACTTCCGTCACTGCCGGAAAAGAGCTGTAGTCCGGAATAGGTGGTATTGCTCCCTGCAGGTTATGAGAAAAAGCACGTTGAGCGTTAACCGATCCCACAAAGGTGGGCTTCCTGACTGCAGGCTGTTCTCCCTTTGTTGACGGCATCCCCTTTACTTCCTTCATGACGCTTTCATCTTTGCTCTTGACTTCCTCCTTCAGCTTGGGGTCTTGAGTCTCGTCTTCCAAAGGCTCCTTGCCCTTGTTGTTGTTGTTGGAGACCATGGCGCTTCTAAATCTGAAAACAATATCTGGACAGAAACAGCTCGAAACGAAACACGATGAAAAGGCGAGATACGAACCTCGGGGGTTCGGGTGAGTTATATAGCAAAAAGTTTTACAACATAAGGAAGGTACAGGAGGAAACCTGATCGGAGACGAGCTCCGGGGTGCTCAAACCACCAGGCGGCGCGGCTGGGGGCCCACCGCGCCGACCTATGGTTTGGGCACCACGGGTGCCGTCTCCCATCCGGTTCGGTCTCTTATTTTTCCATATTTAATAAAAACGACGAAAATATCTTCTAGAAAGTTATTCGCGAAACTTTTCTTACCGAAACTGTTACCTATTCGAATCGAATTCTGCAGTCCCAGAAAAATGTTCTTCAATGAAAGTTTCCGGAGTCACCACTTTAATTGTATCAACCTCTTCATTAATAGAATCTCCAGAAATATAATGCTTGAGTCTTTGACCATTTACCACTTGTGTAGAGTTATCTTTCAATGAAGCAATTTTTATTGCACCTGAACGATACACCTCCACAATAACAAATGGTCCTTCCCATTTTGAGAGTAACTTTCCTGCAAAAAATCTGAGACGAGACCTATACAATAGAACTTTCTCACCAACATTAAATTCTCTTTTAAGAATTCTCCTATCATGCCATCTCTTAACTTTTTCTTTAAAGAGTCTAGCATTTTCATAAGCCTCACTTCTCCATTCATCTAAAGAACTTAATGCAACAACCTTTTCTCACCGGCAAGTTTAAAATCTCTATTAAGTTCTCTCACTGCCCAATAAGCTTTGTGTTCTAATTCTAAAGGCAAGTGACAAGCTTTACCATAAACCATTTTATAAGGAGACATGCCCATGGGGTTCTTATAAGCAGTTCTATAAGCCCATAAAGCATCATTTAACTTACTAGCCCAATTTTTTCTAGATTTATTAACAGTCTTTTGCAAGATAGATTTAATCTCCCTATTTGACAATTCTACTTGTCCACTAGTTTGAGGATGATAGGCTGAAGCAATTCTATGATTAACACCATATTTAGCAAGAGTCTTTCTAAAACCACCATGGATAAAATGAGAACCTCCATCAGTCATAAGATATCTAGGTACACCAAACCTAGGAAAAATGACATCTTGAAGCATTTTTAAAGAGGTCTCACCATCAGCACTTTTAGTAGGTATAGCTTCTACCCATTTAGTGACATAATCAACAGCAACAAGTATATGAGTATTACCTTGTGAAGAAGGAAAAGGACCCATGAAGTCGAATCCCCAACAATCAAATGGTTCAATAACAAGAGAATAACTCATAGGCATTTCATTGCGTCTAGAGATATTACCAACCCTTTGACATTCATCACAAGATAAAATAAACTTTCTTGCATCCTTAAAGAGGGTAGGCCAATAAAAACCTGATTGTAGAACTTTCTGCGCAGTTCTATCTCCAGCGTGATGCCCTCCATAAGCACTTCCATGGCATTTCCTCAGTATTTCCTGTTGTTCATATTCAGGAACACATCTTCGCATAATACCATCGACTCCTTCTTTATATAAGTGTGGGTCATCCCAAAAGTAATGCCGCAAGTCATAAAAGAATTTCCTTCTTTGCTGAGCTGAAAAGGTTGGAGGCAAGTACTTGGAAACAATAAAGTTAGCATAATCAGCATACCAAGGACTATCTCGCGAACTTACACTTATTGCAGCCAATTGTTCATTTGGAAAGCTATCATTAACAGGAATAGGATCATAAGGAATGCTTTCCAATCTAGACAAATTATCAGCAACAGGATTTTCAGCACCTTTTCTATCTATGATATGCAAATCAAATTCTTGCAAAAGAAGTACCCATCTAATAAGCCTTGGCTTAGCATCTTTCTTTTCCATAAGGTATCTAATTGCAGCATGATCAGTATGAATAGTGACTTTCGAATCAACTATGTAGGGTCGAAATTTGTCACAAGCAAAAACTACAGCTAGAAATTCTTTTTCAGTAGTGGCATAATTCTTTTGAGCAGAATCAAGAGTTTTACTAGCATAATGAATAACATTTAACTTTTTATCTACTCGCTGCCCAAGAACAGCGCCTACAGCATAATCACTAGCATCACACATAATTTCAAAAGGTAAATTCCAATCAGGTGGTTCAACTACAGGAGCGGTGATTAAAGCCTTTTTCAAAGTTTCAAAAGCTTCCTTACAATCATCATCAAAAACAAAGGGTACATCTTTTTGAAGAAGATTAGTAAGAGGCTTGGAAATTTTAGAGAAATCTTTAATAAACCTCCTATAAAAACCAGCATGACCAAGAATACTACGAATACCTTTAACATCTTTGGGACAAGGCATCTTTTCAATTGCCTCCACTTTAGCTCGATCAACTTCAATACCTCTTTCAGAAATTTTATGTCCAAGAACAATTCCTTCATTAACCATAAAGTGGCATTTCTCCCAATTAAGAACAAGGCTAGTTTCTTCACATCTCTGCAAAACTTTGTCAAGGTTGTGCAAACAATTATCAAAGGAAGTTCCATAGACGGAGAAATCGTCCATGAAGACTTCCACAATTTCCTCACAAAAGCCATGAAAAATAGCAGACATGCATCTTTGAAAAGTAGCAGGAGCATTACATAAACCAAAAGGCATACGTCTATAAGCATAAGTTCCATAAGGACAAGTAAAAGTAGTTTTCTCTTGATCTTGCGCTCTCACAGCAATTTGAGAAAACCCAGAATACCCATCAAGGAAACAAAAGTGAGTTTTCTTGGACAACCTCTCAAGCATTTGATCAATAAAAGGCAAAGGATAATGATCTTTCTTAGTTACTTTGTTAACCTTTCTAAAATCAATGCACATCCTATAACCAACTACTACTCTTTGAGGAATTAGTTCATCATTTTCATTAGGAACAACGGTAATTCCTCCTTTCTTAGGAACACAATGCACAGGACTTACCCATCTACTATCAGCAATAGGATAAATAATACCAGCTTCAAGAAGTTTTAATACCTCATTTCTTACCACTTCTTTCATCTTGGGTATTAAACGACGCTGATGCTCAACAACAGGCTTTGCATCAGGTTCCATGTTGATGGCGTGCTGACATATAGTAGGAGAAATTCCCTTCAGGTCATCAAGAGTATATCCCATAGCTCCGCGGTGTTTCCTCAACACTCCCAATAACCTTTCCTCCTCTGTACCTGAAAGTTTAGAGCTGATAATAACAGGATATATTTTCTTATCATCAATATAAGCATATTTAAGATTATCAGGCAGAGGTTTCAAATCAAAAACAGGATCCTCCTTGGGTGGCATTGTGGTACCCAAATCTTCCACAGGTAAATTGTGTTTGAGCATAGGTTGACGAAGGAATACTTCATCAAGCTCATTCCTTTCTTCCCTGAAGTTCTCACTTTCATGATTCTCCATATGTTGCTGCAAAGCATTGTTAGGAGCAAGAACAATAGATGCAAGTTGAGCAATTTCAAAATCCTCACTAGGCAATTCAGTTTCATAAGGTGCTTTAGCAAATTTAGAGAAATTGAATTCATAAGATTCACCAGCAAATTTAGTAAAGATTTTCTCTTTCTTACAGTCTATAACAGCACCACAAGTATTCAGAAAAGGTCTACCAAAAATAATAGGACAACTATCATTGGCAGCCGACCCAAGTACAAGAAAATCAGCAGGGTATTTAGTCTTACCACAAAGGACTTCGACATCTCTAATGATACCAATTGGAGAGATAGTTTCCCTATTAGCAAGCTGAATAACCACATCAATCTCTTCAAGTTTACAAGGAGCAATTTCGTGCATAATTTCCCTGTAAAGCTCATAAGGAATAGCACTAGAACTTGCACCAATATCACATAAACCATAATAGCAATGATCACCTATCCAACAGAAAGCACAGGAACACTAGACTTCCTAGAACTTTTAGGATGTGAGACAATATTAGAAGCATCCTCACAAAAGATAATGTGTCTATCTTCTAAATTTTCAGTGACAAGATCTTTAACCAATGCTACAACAGGTTCAACAGTTATTTGCTCATCAGGTTTGGTAGTTTTCTTATTACTTTTACTAACAACACCAGTTATGATAGTATGTTCCTTAATCTTATTAGGAAAAGGAACTTTTTCAATATAAGGTTCTGGAATAATGCGATCACAACATTAACCTCAACACCTTTAGATATATGAGAAACAGATTCATCTTTATATGGTTCATGATAATTTTTAAAACCCTCCTTCGGCAAACCGAAATAGGAAGCAAAGGCTTTATAAAAGTTTGCAACAATTTGAGAGTCAAGACCATAAGTAGTGCTAATTTTGCGATAATCATCAGTATCCATAAATTTTTAACACACTCAAAGTCATAGTTTATACCTGACTCCCTACCTTTGTCATTCTCCCATCCTTCAGTGTTCTCCTGAATCCGATCAAGAAGGTCCCACTTAAACTCTTCTTTATTACGAGTGAACGATCCAGCACAAGTGGTATCCAATAGAGTTTTATCTTGAAAGGAGAGTCTTGCATAAAAGTTATCAATAACAATATTACCAGGAAGCTCATGAATGGGACATTTGAGCATTAATGCCTTCAATCTCCCCCACGCTTGAGCGATACTCTCTCCATCATAGGGCCAGAAGTTATATATGAGGTTCCGATCCTTATGAATCTCACTTGGAGGATAGAATTTGGAGTAAAAGAGAGGTACAATTTCCTCCCATCCAAGAGAATACCCATTCTTCAGCAGTTTATACCAATGTGCAGCTTTACCAGACAGTGATAGAGAGAATAATTTCTTCTTAACTTCTCCCATCGAGATACCTGCACACTTAAATAACTCGCACAATTCATGCAGAAATAACAAATGATCTCCAGGATGGACAGTTCCATCTCCTGCATAGCGGTTATTTGTGACACGTTCAACAATTTTCATAGGAATTTTGAACGGTATTACCTGCTCATCTGCGCCTCCTCTACTACCTTAGCAGTGGTAGTTGTTTTCCCAAATAGGAATTCAAGAGAAGACCCCTCCATAATGAGATATAGCAGCAGGCAAAAATAAAAACAGCACGTACAATAAATGTTTCCCTTACCAATTCCACTTACCAATAGCGCTACACTCCCCGGCAACGGCGCCAGAAAATAGTCTTGATAACCCACAAGTATAGGGGGTGTATCGTAGTACTTTCGATAAATAAGAGTGTCGAACCCAACGAGGAGCAGAAGGTGTTGACAAGCGGTTTTGATGAAGGATTCACTGTAAATGCTCTCAGACAAGTTTTTAGGAGTTTTTGATATGACAGATAAATAAAGTACAAGTAAATAAAATGCAGTAATAATAGTTGCAGCGAGTGGCCCAATCCTTTCTACAGCAAAGGACAAGCCGGTTGTTGTACTTATAATGACCAAACGTTCTTGAGGACACACGGGAATATTGTCAAGTGCTTTCGCTTCATATAGTTGATTAATCTTCATTGTTTTGATAAGTGTTGTGTGGGTGAACCTATGCTAATGCACCGCCCTTCCTAGGACTAATACATACTTGTGATTATACCCCTTGCAAGCATCCGCAAATACAAGAAAGTAATTAAGATAAACTAACCACAGCCTTAAACTTTGAGATCCTGCTATCCCTCATGCATCGATATACCAACGGGTGTTCAGGTTTCTGTCACTCCGGCAACCCCACAATTGGCAAACGAATACACAATGCATTCCCCTAGGCCCATAAAGGTGAAGTATCATGTAGTCGACGTTCACATGACACCACTAGAAGAATAACACCACAACTTAAGCATCAAACCATTAAATATTACTCAACATAGTTCACTACTAACATCAAGACTTCTCCCATGTCCTCAAGAACTAAACGAACTACTCACAAGACATCATACGGAACATGATCAGAGGTGATATGATGATGAATAACAATCTGAACATAAACCTTAGTCCAATGGTTTCACCCAATAGCATCAATAACAAGAGTAATCAACACCGGGAGAGTTTCCCCTATGAAATAGACAAGATTCAGCCCTAGATGTTATAGCGGAGACGGGGTGCAGCGGCGGTGATGATGGTGTTGGCGGTGGAGATGATGATGATGATGATCCCGATGAAGTCCAGCTCGATGACGGTGATGATGGCGACGATTTCCCCCTCCGGGAGGGAATTTCCCCCGGCAGATTTCTTCCTGCAGGGGAGCTTTTCGCTCTCTGGTGTTTTCCGCCTCGTGGAGGCGGCGGAATATTTCGATGGCCTCCTCCGTGTGTTAGGGTTCCGAGGGGGTCAAGTACGCGAAGGGGGAACGGCTGAGGTGGGCCAGGGCCCCCAAACCACCTGGCGCGGCTGGTGGGCCCGCCGCGCCAGCTGGTGAGGAGGGCCCACCTTGGCCCTTCTCAGCCTCCCCTTTTGGCCTCCTCCATCATCTGGTAAAATAGGAACTTCCATATGTCTCCTTCGATTTATTGATCTTCAGAAATAGTGCATCTCGACGGTGCTTTTTCCAGCAGAATCCTGACTCCGGTGTCCAATTCTCCATTATTCATCAAACATGCAAAATAGGTAAAATAACATAAGTAACACTTCTAAATATGAAATATATCGATGAATAGCAGTAAATTATGATATAAAATAGTGATGCAAAATGGACGTATCAAACTCCCATCCATTAAATCAACCATCTTGTTCTTTAAACTTGTTTAGTGCATAATCAACTAAAACTTGTGACACTTTAGTTGTAGGGAATAGATAATTTTTCCTTCTTGCTCCTGCGGATCGATACCTTACTTCCATATTGAGAGGTGCTACAGTGATCCCCTGCTCTTGGGGGTAATCAAGTACTTTTCTGGCGCCGTTGCCGGGAGTTTAGCGCTTAAGTTTCTATTCTTGTGTGCACTAGACTAAGCTTGGGGAGGTTTCTTTAACTTGTTTTATATCTTGCAATCATCTAAGCTTGGGGAGGTTCCTTTAAACTTGTTTGGTTGTAAGTTTCTCATCAGTTTTACTATGGCTTTTATGAATCGTGCATCGCTGCACCTTGCTTTATATGAAAGTGCTTATGCCACTACTCCTAAAGTGGTTAAAACTACTGTGTCTGAGGTACCTAAAGTGGGATATAAAATTCCCATTGGTCATGTTAAAAGAGTTATGAAAAATACATTTACAGGGGATGGAACTGCGTCTACACGTGAACACATAGAGACAATGGAAGAAATATGTGGTTTATTTAGGCTTCCTGGTGTCTCTGAGGATCAGGTAAAAGGGAAGCTATTATATTTGTCTTTATCTGGTAATGCTCATGATTGGTACAGGTCTTTGGATGAAGAAGTGAAAAGTGAATGGAGTATTTTGAGGAAGGTTTTTCTTAAACATTTTACTCCCAAAGAAGCTTATGAGAACCCATGTTATGATGAGTGTGAAACTGAAATTCTATGGTCCTATATGATAACCCATGCTATTATGATGAAACTAATAATGCTCCTTTACTATTTAATGCTACTTGTGAACTTATTGATGATAATAAGGAGAGTGTTGCTTAAATATGCTATATGATACTTCTTTAGATGATGGTCCTATGCTTATTGATAATCCTCCATGTTTAGAACTTGTTAGTACTCTATGTGAGGATAAAAATGATATACTTTCTGTTTGTGAAAATACTCTTACTAATGAGAGTCCTACTTTGTTCCTGAATTCTCCTAATAACACCATAGAGGAGAAATTTGCTTATGTTGAGAAATACTTATGTGGTTTGCAATTATCTTTAGTTCCAAATCTTTGTTGCAACCATGATAATAAACTTGATATTGATCTCAATAACTATTTTGAAAGAGGGAAGCATGCTAATGAATTCCAAAATAAATTTCATGATCCTCTTTATTTGCCTAAATTATCTAAGTTGAATAATTATTGTGGTTATATGGTTGAATTTGCTTCTACTACTTGCAACTATTATGAAGGAGGTGATAAGAACCCTCTGTATGGTACTAATAATTATGGGCTGCAAGTAACTATTGTTAATATGCATTTGGAAACTTCTATTTATTGTGATTCATTCATATACAAAATGCCAATGTATAGAAAGAAAGTTAGACTTCGTTGTTATTACTTTTGTGTTTTGTTTTTCTCTCTACTAGGTTTCAACTTGAGTATTATTTTCATTGGCTTGAGAGCACCATGGGATCCTAGTATTATTCATGAACACTTTCCAAGGAAGAGGGGCACATCAAAGTTCAAACTCCCTTATGAGCTTCATCTACAATAAGCATCAAGTAAGAAGCCTAGCTATATGGCTATAAAGAAAACGCTTTGTGGGAGGCAACCCGGTTATTTTTATTTGTGATTTTCTTTGTGTCCTCTTGTTCTAGCAAGAGAGTTTGTTTTTAGTTTAGTTTCTGGAATTTTAAATAAAGTGCCAAGTTTTACTCATTTTGGTTTGAAAAAGTTGCTTATAGCGTTCGGAGATTTTATTCCTGCACAAATCTGTGCACGGTATGATTTTTAATTCTTATTCTGTAACTCCGAATGAGCTCATATTTGAACTATAGTTGCAAATTTTCATCCTATGTATGCATGAATTTGTGAGGATTTTTTTGGCAAAGTTTGGTAGGGTAGAAAAATACATTTTGTTGCTGCTGTTTTTCTGGACAGATTCTGTCCCATTTTGTTTATGCATGTTTTGAACTTTTAACTTGAATCTTTTTGATTCAATTGAGTTTATGAGTAGGCATAAACATTATATACTTTCTGTACATTCATATGATGTTTTGTTTAAGGATTATATGCAGCAAGAAATCTATTTGTTTATCACTACTAATGCACCCCACAGAAAAAGAAATGGGAGAAACGGTGTTTTGAAGTTTTTTCACAGGGATTGGAGGATATGCACCAAGAGCTATCCAAGGATGGTGAAGACCATAAGCTTGGGGATGTGAAGACAACCCCACTGGACCTACACACTCTCAGTTTGCACACGTCTAACTTCTGTTTTTCGATCGAAACACTTTATCGCATAAACTTGGAGCGTTCTTTTTGTTTGTTTTGGTTTGATTTTTATTTTGTGAGACCACCGCATTATCATTTATATATGAAGGAGCTACTGGAAATATGGGTTGAAATATGTTGTATGCTATTATAAGATTGGGAAAAGGGATGTTTGAGTTAATTTTTAAAGTTACATATAGTTGCATGATTCATGAGCTTGTTAATGAGTAATAATTTGCAAATGCTTTGTCAAGAGCTATCTCTTATTCATGTTTTGATGCTGAATGTTATTTTACTTTGTTTAATATGGATTAGTTAGTTCTATGGACACTCATGCATGCATTTAGATGGTCAACTTTCTCCCTTTTGCTAGCCCAAAAATTCCAACAAGTAAAAACTTGTTTCCAACACCTTCAACCAAAGTTATTCCAGTGAGTCCACCATATCTACCTATTAGCTTTATACTATTCCGAGTATGTCTATCATGTTATTTGTGTTATATATACCTCTGAACGAAAATGTTTATGTTATTGATTGTTATGGGAAAAGTTGGTTATATAGCTCTCACGAACTTGATGCACACTTTACTTTTATTGCATAAATAAAACATGAACCATTGTGATTAAGATTATGATGTTAGTGGCTTGATAAATGTCCGAGGTTGGGAGTTAGCCCATATGTGTTGTCACATGCAAAGCTTTCAACATGCTCCTTCATCATTTAGTTGATATCATGTACTTTTGTTTATGGATGCCTATCATGGTGAAATGATGTGGAAATGAAGTAGTTTAAATGAGTTTGTATAAATGGTTAGAGAGACGCCTGGGCCGCTAATCTAAGCCATGCATCAGTCATGGTGGAAATTTACTTACATGCTATGGTGAACCGTCTGTGATACACCTTATAATAAAAAGCTATTCCAATGGTAAATAAAAAGGGTGTTGAGATTGTTCATCTTGTTTGTTTGTCTTGTCATTTTGATATGGGCTTGTTCCATATCCTGGGACAAGAGGTACCCCAGTTGACGCTCTTGATGATACTATTATTACTTACAATGATATATAACTTGAACTTGCTTTGTTTCCCAAGTTGAGTAACTCATGGTGTAGGTACTTGTATTCAAGGGGCATGAGACACCTAACCTTTACTTTGTCAAGCACACTACTCATATTTGCTTTCACATTAAACTTTAATCATTCAAGATGCTATGATAGGGGTAATGAGAGCTTGACACCAAGAATTACCACATTGCAATCATTAACTTAAGTAGAAGAGTTTGGAAGTTAGATGAAACTTATGCATGCTTTACCTCTACTCACATATATATCTTTTCCAAAGTGTCCACCTTTTATATTCAGATTTCATCTACACTCTATGACCAATGTAGAATGTTCTTACTTATCATTATGCATACATGTGGTCCATATTACTTCTTTCATGTTACACTTTGTGAACTATCATTGAACATCCTTGCTTTGAATACTTGATATCACTTCATAAACTATCTTGCATATTGCTACTCCTTTGAAGAATGAATCATTTTACTCTATGTAGCAGTAGTAATCATCTTTGATATCCATTGTTAGTGTTATATTGCAAAGTCCATGTTAGTTTTATCACCTTCATACTCGAGGACGAGTATTGGTTAAGCTTGGGGATGTTGATGCATGTAAAATGCATACATGAAATTTGCATTATTTTACTTATATTCCAATCATATAAGGGTTATCTCAATGTTTTATAATGATTTTGGGAATATTTCATAGTTTTCCCATTTATTTGGAATTAACCTTGTTTTCCAGAAAACGTCTTTTTTAGTGTTTCAGACTTTCCGGGAGCTTCGGGACTCCAAAAAGGGCAAGGTCAGAGAGCACGGTTCAGAATTTTTGAGACGAACACAGTGGGCTGAAAATGAAGACCAGAAGCCCAACCAGCTGGGAGATAGAGGGCCCCACGCGGCCCCTGTACCTGGCCGCGTGGGACCCCCTCTTTTGGGCCTCGGAGCTCCGCTGCCGTTGATCTTATCTCCACCGACCTAGTCGTGACCTAAAAATGCCTATAAAAATTGTCCCCCGACGTTCTCTGGAGGCAGCGCCGCCAAATACAGAAACACCGAAACAGAGATCTGGAGCTGCAGATTGGAGGGGGAAAACTCCGGTGGGGCGCTGCCGGGGTGGTCTCCATCTTCTCCGACGACTTCTCCACCGTCTCCATGATGAAGGGGGAGTAGTCCACCCCCTGGACTTGGGTTTGTGGTGGTAACTTGTATCTCTCCTCTCTTTGAGCTTCACTAATTAGTACCGTATGAGCTGCTGAACATGATTACGGTCATCTATGTAATTCCTATGGTGGATATTGTGGTATGAGATGATATTTGTTATGCATTTGCTGTTGTGTTGGAACTTTTATGACTTGTCATACTTAGGAGATATTTTATGATGCATGTGATGGTTTGATTTATTCATAATGCCTTGTTTATCCTTATCATGAGGTGATTGACACCACCAAGTGTAGATAGATGAGAGAGATGTGGTCACACACACGAAATATAAATCATTGCACTAGTGTTTAAAATATTGTCCATTAAGAAGTATGATGTATGTAGGTACGAGATGGCCGATGTGACACGGCATAGGTATTGAGTGACACAGTACCGCCCAACATCCTTTATCTAGGGGTAAAAAGGAAGAGTATGATGTGGGAGTGACAGAAACCACGCTAGCCTTATGAGGGTGACCTAGCAACTCAAATGAGTACTTCTTTCAACTATGTGTTTTAGGACATATAGCCATTATAAAAGCCACCATTAAAACATGACAATTGTGTGTACTTTATCTATAACATGATAATCACCGTAGATGAGAGAGAAAGGATTAAGTGAACCCATCTCCATTGTTCCTATAATAGAAAACCTTTGTATTGTCCTCTTGCATTGAAGAGGATTGGGACACTTACATTCCTGTTTTGTTACATTAAACTCCATCCATTAAATCAACCATCTTGTTCTTTAAACTTGTTTAGTGCATAATCAACTAAAACTTGTGACACTTTAGTTGTAGGGAATAGATAAATTTTACTTCTTGCTCCTGCGGATCGATACCTTACTTCCATATTGAGAGGTGCTACAGTGATCCCCTGCTCTTGGGGGTAATCACCCGCGGGTACGGGTATGGGTAGAATTTTTTACCCATTGACTACACGGGTATGGGTATAGTATTGGTCTACCCGCCCCATACCCTACCCATTGCCATCCTTATCCGCAAGTGGTGTCTCCTACCCGCGCCTTGCTTCCCAAGTCTTCTGGGTTCTTCTACCATCTTCTGGAGGGTGGTGGAAACCCTATCTTCAGCTTGTACGGTCGGGTGCCTAAGAGGGAGTCCGGCGCTGCCGGGGCCTCTGGCTCTCGGGGTCTTCATCTGCTTCCGGGGTGCGGGGGACCCGGGTGTCCTTCGTACCCGGCAGCCTTGGTTGGCGAGCTGGATGCCTGCCAAGTCTTGCGCCGCGTCTTGGCCTTGTCCATCTTCGCGCTGGGCCCACAGGTGGTGGACCCACTTTGGCAGCACTAGGGGAACCCCGTGTTCCACTGCTGTGACACAGCCCCTGTCGTCTCTGTCAATGAACGACACCTGCATGGCAGTGAGGACGAGAGGCCTGTCGTCCTCGTCAACGATGACAGCCGTCTAGTCGTCTTCGGCGTGGACGACAAGGTCCTGTCGGCTTCGGCAACGACGACCGGATCCTATTTTTGAAAAAAATAAAAGCGCGTGTTATTTCCAGAATTAAATAATTTTCGTGTATTATTTAAAAAAAAATAGCGCACACACTGTCGTGAAGGCATCCGCCATCGAAGCATCACTCAAGAGCGCAGATGCGGAGGTGTGTGACCGCTCCCTCATGGTCGCCGAGCAGGCGGTATACAAGAAGCTTAGCGCTTAGCGGCGTCGGCTGAGCAGTAGCAACTCATCGCCTAGGTGGAGGAGCATGCAGCCTCCCATATGGCCGTCGAGCGTGTGGCCCACAGGAGCTGGACGCAACGAGGGCGGGGAGTCTGAGGACACACCGGAGGCAGAGCGCAGAGCGACGAGCGCGTGTCGTCAGGAAAGACCTGTGCGCTTACGCTTGGCGAAGGCAATTGACGACGAGGCTAGTCCTAGCGGCGTCAATTAGTTTGAGTTAAGTTTTAGCCTCCTGCCATTTAGATTTAGTTTTAGTTTAAATTTTGTATTATTAATATCAAGTGTGTGACTGTTTTTGTGTGTTCTTTTATTTTTTTAAATCAGAATCATGTGCTCCTAGTTTGCTTACAAATTTGGGTTGGGGTATTGCTGGAGCAACACCCTGTTATAACGGACACATGTCTAACACCCCAAATATGGCACAATTAAGGTTTTGATGGACACGCCTCCCACGGTGGAAGCTCTTATATGAAACAAAATTGCCATGAGTTTACCTTGTTTTGGCGGGCGATTGGATTTGAGGTCTCTACTCATCCACCCGATGATCGATACTTCTTTATGTAATGGATACTATTTCAGCTTTGAAGAAATAAAGACAACTATTAATTGTGTATATTTTGCATGTACAATGTTAGATAGCATTAAATACATTTATTTATATGTAATGTGCACGTGCTTGATTACTAATTTAGCAAAGTTACTCTCCCCTAACCAATTTTAAGACTTACCCCCAATCATGACAGGTGAGACCTACAGTCAGTCAGAGGTAGCGACTCGATGTAAAAGAGCGGCCAGCGCCGACGAAATCAGCGATTCAGCAGCAACGGCGGCAAAATGTTCGCGAAATTTGGCTACTGCAGAAAATTTACCGCGAGCGCGAACGAGAAGAATTCCCATGTCCCTTCGACAAACGTGCCCAATCCCCGCATACACCACGTCCACGTGCCACCTCTCACTGACGCCCCGGTCCACAGCGCACGCACGCGCGAGCCCGGCTCACCCAGCCCACCACCCCCCACTCCGCCACTCAAATTTTCACCCCCAAAATCCGGAAAAGCCTTCGCCCCCGCTCGAAACCCCGCCACGGCCCAACTGGCAGTGGGCCCCATGAATGAGAGGCCCACCCGCAGAGACAGGCGTGACGGGTGCCTTCCTTCCCTTGTACGCCACCACCACTTCCGAAATCTCCCCCGGTTCGCAGTTCGACTTCAAATACCCAACCAACCCCTCCTCCGCTTTCTCCGCTCTCCTTCCCTCGCACACCTCAACTTCCAAAAACTTCTCCGACTCACACCACAACTCACCGGAGCGGGTTTAGGGTTTGTCTCCGATGGCGATAGCGGAGGGGGTTGTGGAGGGCCGCGGCGGCGAGGCGGAGCGGCGGACTCCGGCGGCGAAGGCAGCGGCGGCGGACGGGACCCCGCAGGCGCTCGAGGACCGGCGGCTGCTGCGGTCGCGGTACCTCGCCGTCAAGGGCCAGATCAACGGTCAGTACGGCTGTTTCCCCCCGCGCCCGCGCCCGCGCGCGTCGGCGGTTGCTGCTTTGGTTTCGCGTCGGTTGTTACTTCCTTTTGGGTGGGTGCCGTTTCGGATTTGGGGTTTGTGTGTTGACGTTCTGTGTGTTTCGTCGCGCAGATGAGAAGGACGAAATGGCGCGCGCGGACTCGGTCAGGTTCAGCGCCATCTTCTCGCAGGTCGAGAGCCTGCACCAGCTCGGTATGGATGAGCACTCCCCTCCCGCGCGATTTTCAAATTTCGCTAGGCGAATTTCAACGGGGCAATGTGCGAATGTATTATGCTGAAAATTGTTAAGATGGACACTGCCCCCCTTTAGGGAACATTTATTATTGGACACTGTCGTCTGAAATAAGTATGAAGGCTCTCAGCTGATGCTTACACAAAATTTGTATATGTGCTGCTTTGCTGCAATGTTTTGTGCTGAAATTTGTTAAGCTGAGCACTGTCCCTCTTTAGAATATACTTAGTATTTGGCCTCTGAAAAAGTACAATGCAGATGAATTTCCCCCTTTAGGAAACACTTGCTATTAATGTTTTGCTGCACAATTGCTGGTTTGACATCAGCAAGTATGTCGTCTCTCAGCTGATGCTCACACAAAATGAAAACACAGCTGACCATTGTTGTTTTTCTGCTGCAGTTCAGAGGCCCAGGGAGCAGGTAGCTGATGCAGAAGCATTGCTGGACATCACAACCAGTTTGGCAGCATCAGTGAGGTCACAGTCAGCTCTAGGAATCACACCTTCTGATCTTGTTGCTGGACTGCTCAAGAAGTTTGGGACGCAAGCCGATGCCAATGGCGAGGGTGCCTCATTGAGATGGGGTGATGTTGGGCTTGCCGGTTCTCACGTCTTCATGCGTGTGCCTGGGTGCTGCACCATGTAATGCCTATGATCCTCTATCGTGAACATTTTCCTTTGGTGTCTGGTTTAGTTTCAGTTGATTATAACAATGTATGGTTCCTCTTCTGGCAGGTTTGGTCCCATGAAGGCAGAATTGAAGGCACGGAGGAAACATACCATCAAAAAGAGGACCCCAAGGCCGTGGAAAAATGATCGCCCTGAACAGGTGCGTTCATCATCTGTATATAGTCTAATAATAGAGTTCTGTATTTGTTTGCTGGTTGGTGCTTGAAACATGAAATTGTGCTGGATAGCAGTCAGTACTCAGTGGATAATGACTACATTACTGCATTTTGATTGGTGGCTGCAAGCTGATTTACTGCAAAAAGTGTATTCTGCCAGGATGACTTCATATTGGGTTTACTATTGCAACGTCCAATATATCCAAATTGATTTGTAGTGAATCGAAAAATTAGGACATTCCTTTTCTTTTAACTTGTTTATTCTGCTCCTCTTTTGCACCTGCATTGTGCAATTTTAGTGCAATTGTATGGCGTAGAGTGAGCATTTAATGATTGTCATTTTTTGTACTCCGCTGCTCCGCCCATCTACTCAGTACTTGGCCTAGTCAGATCAATTACTGTTCCTACTACTTTTACAATAAATACTGGTGTAATAAAGAGGCAATGCTTGTATCAAGTACTACTCCTATATCACAGCAGCACTATTCTGGAGTAGTTATTCTTCACACTAAGAGTCTGTTTAATGTTTTTGTATCAATAGTTAATGGCTTTGAGTTGTCAATTTCTTGTGGATCATCATTTGTAAATTCAACGTTTGGTAATTATGGGGTACATCCACAAAGGTCCCTACTGGACATAAATCATTTTAAAACTCAAATTACATACTTTGTCACCTCAAGTAAGACCAGTTTAGGCAAGAATTTTGCTTCATGTCACATGAATACCTTCTTTGTTCTGATACAGCCTTGTCTGAATACAAGTACTATATCAACTTTTAGCAATATGTTGATCTATTCTGCCTCGTTATGCAGCTTGCTGATCCATCAGAGACAGCAAAATCTGAAACAGACAGGAACATGACTGTTCTATTTGATGTTCTGAGGAAGAACAAACAGGCAAGGCTGGAAAATCTTATTTTAAATAGACTCTCGTTTGCCCAAACGGTGGAGAACATATTTGCTCTGTCATTCTTAGTTAAAGATGGCAGAGCGGAAATCAATGTCAATGATGATGGACATCATATCGTCTGTAAGGGCTCTCTTACCTGATTTCTCTTTTGTTGCTGTCATATCATGCATCTGTGTATCTGATAGTACTTGATCGACTGAACAGGTCCAAGGAATGCACCTGCTGCTAGTGCCATTGCCTCAGGAGAAGTGGCATACAGTCATTTTGTCTTCAGATTTGATTTCAAGGACTGGAAGGTACTATCTTAGTCATTGAAATGCCACTTCAGAACTAAACATCATATTGTCTGTGTCATCTTTTAGGGAGCTTGTGCAAGATCATACTGTTTTCAGCTAATTCATGACTTGTGATACATTTCAGTCTGATCAATATGTTTTGTGCTTATCACAGCTTATGAAAGGGATCGTCGTGGAGGGGGAAGAACTGATGCTGCACAGGCCGTCTTCTCTCAGCACGTCTGCAGGAAATAACCATGTGGAGACGCCCTCACGCTGCACACCTGGAGGAAATCAGGATCAAGGAACGCCTGCAAACGGCATTCCTGGGGGAAACATTGAGCCTGAGATGCAAGCACACACAACACCAATCAGGAAGCTCTGCAGGAACCGGGGCCTGGTCACGCTGGCACGGCAGGATGAGATGGTAACCCCAGGCACATGCGAAGTCAAGGTGATGGAGGATAAGCATATGAGCCCGCAAGATGAGTCGAGCGTTACAGGCACACTGAAAGTCTCGGTGGTGGTGGACAAGGAGATGGTCACGGAGGAGAGGCAAGGATCATGTATCCAGACCTACAAGCGCAGGGACCCCAAGCGCAGGCGCCTCTTCCAGGATAAGGATTCTGTCTAGTAGGCTGATTGCTTCCACCCTGCCATCGTGCATATGCGTTTCGTGTTTGTCTTATGTAGGTAGTGAGGTTACATGGCTGACCTAGCTTTAGCTTTTGAGATGCCCATTTGTAGGAGGGGGTTAAGCAAAACCAGAAGTATGATATGGATGCAATTATGATTAATCGGGTTAGAAAAATGTTGATCAGTGTCACGGGTTTGCTGTGCTGATTTACTAAAATCTATTTTGATGAACTGTGTCTAAGGAGCACAAGAGATGCATAATGCACCTGTTATTGGAATGCCCTTGTCCAGTTGAGGCTGCAACAGGTCATTGAAGTGGCTGTGATGGAATAAAAGTTGCGCCAAGTTCCCAACTTGGCTGACTGTGAACTTTAACTTTGTAAAGGTGTTTTCTAAATGGCCTTGACCTGATGGGAGATTTGTGAATGTCAATGCAGCGTTCAGCTCCGAACACGAGCCAGGTGTGAGTGCGACGGGAGAGATTATTCAGTACGCCTCCAGCAAATCTGCCTGTGCCGCCAATTGTGAATTCAGGCATTGCCCAGCCCACCACCTGATAGAACTTTGTTCGTCAATCATAATTTTGATAGCTGGGTCAAATAAAAATGCAGTGCTCTTGATCCTGACTATTTATCTCATTACAATGTTTTGTTCATCCTTAGAATTAAACAGGGGTTTAGATCAAATACTGAAAGATAACCTTTTAGTAGAAACGTTCACCACCAAATATAACGATTGATAGCCTGAACAACACATGACTCAAATTTCAGCTTGACCTTCAATAGATTTCTGGAACAGAATGACTAATTTGCGACAATGAAGTGCCTTAGAAACAGTACGAAAATTGGATGCAAAGCAGAGTAAAAAAATACAGCAAATACACTAAAGCCTATCAATCTCAAAAGCAAGTCATTCACGGATATCTATTTTAGAGTTACAGCAATCTGAGCGCACCAAGCCATGACAATGTCTCCCAATCAACAACAGGCTTGTGCAACTCAATGTCACCATGGGTGAACGGCCTCAGATCTGGAGCTCAAACTTGCTGATCACTACTAATCATGACGAGCCATGAGAAGCATCTCTCACGCCGCAGCAGATTTACGTAGTTCACTTTCACCATGGGCAAAGTGGCACCTGTCTCCAAATGTGCAAGAGCCTTTGTTGAAGTTGTCACACAGCTTGGTCTTGAAGTTGTTTCCACCACCCCCAGCATGAGAACCCCTCACTGGGTTCTTTGCTGCTGGAGGAGGGGCGTTGCCACCAATGCGGACAATTAGCTCCGTCACCATTCCACTGGCATGTTTGATCTGATCAAATGTTCCCTCAAGCTCAATGTTTTTAACGCTAGGGTCAGCCTCATTATCTCGGATAGCGAGCTTGGCCCCAGTCACCCGGGATATATGCTTCGTGTTGACTCCACCCTTCCCAATAATGGCGCCAGCAAGGGATGCATCAACACTGATCTTGGTTGTGGCTGAGGCACCAAAGGTTGAGAGAGGAACCATGTCTGGGCCAGGCATCGGTGGGGGTTGAAAGTGCCCGTTGGGTCTTGGTCCCATTGGAGGTGCCATTGAGTTGTTCAACATCATGGGCTTTCCAAGCTCCCTCTCTCCATGAGCAAAGTGGCACTTGTTCCCCCATTTACAACCTTCTGCAGTGTTGAACTTGTTACAGATGCGAGTCTTCACGCTGGGCGTAGGTGGCCCATCAGGAACACCAGGTCCCATAGGCATTCTTCCTGCAGGAGCTGTAACAGCTGGACCACCCAAGTTGGTCATCTTTGAAACAGCCTGGTGACCTCCAGGGAAGTTATGGAGAAAGTGGCAACTCGAACCAAAGGGACAACCAGCAGTGCTGCACAGAGATAGTATCATATAAGCAAAGCAAATTTACAACAATCAAAAAACTGTAACATGACTGATGATTCATGAATGCAGCCAATACTGATTAAATATCATGATACATCTAGTTGAATAACACGACATTAGTATAACCAAGGGAAGAGATATCTGCTGAATTCAAGTGCTGCTTGATATAAATGCCACCAAACAATAATAAGTAATGTACATACGGCACTTAGATTCATCACATGTGTATGGTAATCAGCAGAAACTACTTTTGACGTTTACACATAGTATCATTACTGTGGGAACAACCTTAGATGCTTTATTATATATCAATGGTCAATTTCTATGGTTCAAATATATAGAACATTAAAGTGGCGCCTCTTATAATGTATTGAACTAGGATTACCGCAATATAGCAACAAGTCGGTGATATAGTGGAAGATAACAAAAGACATGAACTTCTTAGAATGATAAGATAACTATACATCAGTTTCTTTAACTTCTCACGGAACCAATTAAGAACATTTTAGAATCATATTCTAGTTTCTCAACAAGATATGTTTCTGTTTTATGACCTTTATCTTCAAATATTGTCTTGAGCTGCTCTACTTCCATGAAGATGATATGCAAAAGTAACATCTCATTGCCTCTAGATAATAAGCACACTTTGTAAACAAAACCTAAAGATATCTTAGCCTTGTCATGGTTAAACACTATTATTGGTTGGAAATTATAGTACAAATAAACTAAAAACATCCTGCCAAGCAAAATTCCAAGCTCAACATGTGGCAGCAGTACTAGGTAGTCAAAACATTTACTGCATGCTATCACATTCATCAGAGATACTCGATGTTATGAATATCTAAATGGCACAATTTCACGCTGAGCACCCAATTGCTCCCCATTAACATGTTCAATCTTCCTATCTTGGTTTCTGCAGGTGAACCTGTGCCATGGTGTTATGACTGATTATTCATCTGAAAGTAAGTTATATATCCTTATAACTCTTGTTGGATTCTTCAAAAAAAATCGCAGTGATCAATTTTACTCCACTGGATATTCTTAAGCTTGGATTAGACGAGGAACCTGTAGTAGAACCTTGCTTGACCCATTTGTTAGCATCAATAACAGTTTTTAGCAGCATAGCAAAATTTTAATGGAAAAATAACAGCAAATTGCATAGTAGTAATAGATGTTACCAGGTGGGAGTTGATTTTAAGTTGGATTAGAACCTGAAAAATTTGGTGCACGGCTTCGATTTGCTTCCTACACCCGTCTCCGATTCTGCTAAACCAAATTATTTACTTCCACCAGTTAATACCTTGTTGATTTTACTAAATCTTGGCACTCGTAACAAGCAACAATACTGATTTAAAAACACAGAAATCATAACAGAAAATTAATGCTCCACATGAAGACCAGTGCCCAAGCTATGCCATGTTGCCAACGATTTAAATTATCCATGAATTACTGCTCTGGGCACTGGACGCTAACTAACACTAGCCACTGCAACGAATCTGGCAAAAAAAAAAAACCCCAAGGAAATCACATCTCCAGATCTTTGAAAGCAAAAACGACAAAAATCCCTGAAAACCCGAAACGGAAGGCAAGCCAGCCCGTCGCACCCCCTCGATACAAACCGCAGGAATTTTTTAGACCTAACAATCCCGAATCTGCAGTACTTCCCTTCCAGTTCACCGACGCAAAAACCCAGCTCTCACCGGCCACGCAACGCAGCGAACCAGTGCTTCCCAGATCCGGCAAAGCAAGTGCCACAAAAACCCTAAGGAAACCCCTCCAGAGCAAAACGAAAGAGCACCGCAAACCGGGAGAGGCCACGAGGATGGATGCTCACCTCTCGCGCGCTTGGTGGCGGCGCCTCCGTTGGCGCCCTCCGGCACGTCCCGCTTGCGGCCTGCGTCCATGGCGAGCTCGGGCGTAGGGCGAGACGGCGGCGGCGGCGCGTGAAACCCTAGGGTAGGGTTTCTCTCTCAGGCGTCGGTAGAGAGAGGGAAAGAAGGGGAGGTGCGCACGGGCCGCAGAGAAAGGAGAAGATGGGGGGATTTTTGACACATTGGACCACTTGCTCGAGTGAATTGTCAAAAAGGACCACCTGTGAGTCAAATTGCCAAATCTACCGTGGCGGCGTCTGCGCCAGGCGACACGTGGCCAAGGCCGCCGTCGCCGACGGCGGCAACCAAGGCCGCCACATGTCAGACGGCGCGGTGACGTGGAAGCCTGGAGGGCCCTGCCGCCATGGCGGCTTCTGCATGTCCACGTCGAAGGCAGGAGGCTGCCGCGGGCGGTGGCGGCCTTCGCTCCACCACCGATTGTCCCATGCTCGATCTCTGCATTCCAAGATCGGCAGCATCCGCATGGATATCTTAAAAAATGTACCATGGTAACGTGGCACGGCCTCACTGCTCATTCCAGCCATCTGTGCATTCATTTCGCTGGACCAAACGATCATACAAACTCCAGAGTTTTTTTTTTGGATACACATACAAACTCCAGAGTTGTGATCAGAACTTGCAGGAGAAGGCCGCCACCGCCCGCGGCGGCCTCCTGCCTTCGATGTGGACATGCAGAAGCCGCCATGGCGGCAGGGCCCTCCAGCCTTCCACGTCACCGCGCCGTCCAACATGCCGCCACTAGTGGCGGCGGCCTTGGTGGCGGCCTTGTCCACGTGTCGCCTGGCGCAGACGCCGCCACGGTAGATTTGGCAATTTGACTCACAGGTGGTCTTTTTTGACAATTCACTCGGGCAAGTGGTCCAATGTGTCAAAAAATCGAAGATGGGGTGGTGTGCTTGTGCACGGGCAAGGTTTTATGCACATGCCGTTTAACGGTGTTGTAGTAGCAGGACTCTGAGAAGGATCTGCCTGGGATTGGGTTCAAAGCCAGTTTTGTCTTTTTCCTTAAATTTTTTTTTGCCAAAAATGGCCCTGTCCGAAACTAATTACCAAATATGGCCTGTCCATATAACTATTTCTAAATTTGACCCATCGCTTCGGCACCAACAAAAATGGAGCCAAGTTTGTGCATCTCGCGCCAACCGAATCCAACACTCGAACTGAGGTCGGCGCTATACCTGGCCATGGGCAACCCGGACGACCTGACTCAGCCAGAAAATCTCAGGCCGGGCTCGGGCCTGATTTTCGAGCCTGATAGTCAAGTCGGCCGAGCTCAGTCTTAACAAAAACGTGAATAAGTCAGGATCGGGCCGGGTCGGCCGGCCTAGTCGGGCTTTGTCGGGCTCGAGACAGATTTCTGCAACGGTCGGGCTAGGCTCAGGCTTGGATTTTTCTGCCCCGGTCCGATAAATGGCCAGGTATAGTCGGATCCAAGCTATGTATATAGTAATCACAAGTCACCCGAATTCAAAACGAGGGAAGACCACCACCATCTACCTTCTCCCGCTCACCCACGTCCTCTTCCCTCTTTTGTCATCTCGTCAAGCTATCATCAAGCTTATTACTCGTCCTGCACACCCCCCCCCCCCCCCTCTGGTCGCTGCTCTAACCTAGTCACCGACCTTTAGATACCTAAGTTAATAAATTATCAAAATAAACCAAACAAATATGTTGAATGCATATCGCGAAATGCTTATGAAAAACATGTACATTTTCTCTCCAGAAAACAAAAACATGCTCCACAAGGGAGACACGCCTTAATCCCTTTGCCGTTAACATGTTTTCTTTCTATCATGGCCTATCCCTCGTCCAACCTAACATTTGTTGATGTTCTCGGAATGACATCCAACACATGCCACCATTGGCCTCGCGAGTCAAGAACCTTTCTCTCTCCCTCCTGTTAGTTATCCCCGGAGCTCTCTGGCGACATTAGCGTGGATACCTAGAACAAAGAGAGGACCTGATCCAACATCCCACCTGTCTCTAAAAGCGAGACATCTGAGAAATGGCTTCCAAAATGTAACTTGCTTACAGTAAAAAAAAAAAGTAACTTGCGCTATTATTTCTACTACAAACAGTTCTCAAATCTAATAGCAGCATCAGTTGACAAAAGTATTTTGACACAAATCAAAGCATACGATTTTCACACTTCCAATGATTTTTTTTAGGAATGGCTGGTCAAGTTTCAACAGGTTGTCTAATACTACGTCCAAAACGTCATCGTTTTAATGACGGGAGGGAGTAGCAACCGTACTATTGTAATTGGGCATCACATTTTCCAGGTAGTGTCCAAATAGGATGCTCAGATTTTGAACCAGTTTGGCTTAAAATGAACCAATAAACCAAAGGAAATAACACATCACCAAAATTTAGGTGTAAAACTGAACAGTGGCAGAATCTGTTGAAATTTGCCGAAGGTTGGTGATGTCAACTCCGCTACACGGGCAGGAAACCAAACAACACCTGAATCTTTCGAGCAGAACACAGCGACCAAACTTGAGTGTTAGATATTTCAGACACAGTTGCAAACAACCACAATAGGAAGTTGCATGCAAACAATCCAACCCTCAAGCAGTCAAAATGCTGATTTAATATGCATGAAACCACGATGTGGTGTACCAACCGTGCTAAACACAACAACTTCAGACCGGATTCTCACCATTACATTTATGGAGAATCCAAATGATTCCTGAATCACCAAGGCAGATGCATGAGAAAACTGAAGGTGAAAGGCGTATGGAAATGGTGAAATTGGCTGGGATCGCAGAGGTGCTGGTGTGACCGTAATCTGTCACTGTTCCTAAATCTTAACAGATGTGTGAGGCTCGTCATGTTCCGATAGTAGATCGCCAACAGATGAAAAGATCAGAATGATGCTAAGAGTGCCTTGACCACCTTCCATCATTGGTCCAATGGAAGACCCGAGGCTTGTACGTTGGGAATGTGTCTTCCCAGTCTGGATTCTCCATCAAGTATTTCCATATCCTACAACAAGAAAGTATCATTCAATTCTGAAAACACAGTCATTCATGAAGGTGATCTTAGCTAATCATTAGTCATACCAAAATAAACAAAAATATCACACACTTTTAACACATGATAAAAAATGGTTCATGCAATACCGTTTCTAATTTGTTGGATATAGGGAAAACACACCTTCTCTCAGTTTCCACAAAATGAGGTGGTTCTGCAGCTGGAGAAGTGGAGCACTGAAGCAGGATTTCAGAGTCTGAAAGCTCGTTAAGTGAGGATGCTATTTCTGCCCAGTCTGGCATCCTATACAAGCACGAGAAGAGACAGGTATATCACACGGAATAGTTAGTTAACTAACAAAGTAGGGAGACACAAGTACTTAGCATCTGTAATATGTACAATAATAAAAATTTCCATAGTATTATGCAAGACGCAGTTTATATGCATGACAATAGAATTCCCACTATTAAAATAGCCAGTTTGAAGATATTTCCTTCTGTTCCTGATCTAAGGTGTTCATGACAGAAACTGGGCGAGGATCAAAGCCTGAATTTTTTATTTTATTTGTTTATTTTCCGCAAACATTTATAAATTTTATTGAATGTTGGAATATGATAGTGGTCGACTCTTGGGCCTGAACATGGCGTGCCCATGAATAGGAATGATTCCTGCACATGTTCAATTCACTAATGAATAATAGAAAGTGACAAAACCACTGTAGATCATTTCATGCATACGGGTAGGGGGCATAAAACAATGGAGTGGGATTACAACAATCCAGGCAACGTCCTATTGCAATAATGAAAACATCCAACATTTCTTTCCAATCTAAAGCTGTACTACTTCACCTATGGAAAATTTGAAGATCAGACTGAACCAAAAAGCAACCTGTGTGATGTCACCTAATGCCTATGTCCATAGATTAATGCTCAGGGGCAAAAGGTCAATACTTAAAGACAAAGAGGCTGAATATGTAGCTATAAAGTACTGAGATCTTCAATTTATTACGCACATGATGAAATTGATATAAAGATATATAAGAGACGAACCAGCAGGCAGGGGCAATTTGGAAAATATCAGCGTGCGTGTCGTAAGTCTCCAGTAACCGTCCCTTCCAACTTGGATCGTAAGAAGAAACACTCACACGAATTCTTCTGACTATTTCATCAGGGGCCCTTGAAGCCATGTCAAAGCTTGCGGGAGTAACAACCCCAGATGATGTTTGCATCTAAAGACAGCAGGGGTTGAGAAAACTTTCTCTAAAGTGGGGTATGTTTCAAAATGCTTTAAAATAACTGTTACATGCGGGAATAGTTCCAGATTACACAAACTAGCGAATGAAATGGTAATCTGAGATGCATACAAAATAGAATTTCCCATCCCACTTTTTCCTTCTCCTTTTGGATTAACATTCAAATGTTCCTTTGTGTTCTTTTTACAAGTGGCGTTCACTGGTACTAAAAACTACTAATCAATGTTTTAGTAGATTCAGATGTGAGGAAATCACTAACCACAAATCCACCAACTATTGGTCGTGCATTGCCATAAGAATCAGTCATAGTGTTGTTCCCAAGAACACAAAAGGACCGAAGGTGGAATTGTTGCTCGGATTTATGCAGCACTTCAATTATCTTGCAACAAAGTGGATGGGAGTATCCTTCCTGTTTGCTGCGCTTCCCTTCAGAAGAATGGACTACCTGCAGGGCGAATAATGGTAGTTAGTTCCTCATGTATACTGTGACAAACAAGAAATCTAAAAGAAATTTAACCACCCAACAGCTATGAATTCAACCTTTGTAGAAGCATCATCGAAGCCACCAATCAGGTGAACCTGTAAGCAAATGCTAGTAAGAATGTTCCCAAGGTGCTTGACTGCTTATTGCATATATTGAGGGGGAAATACTGGTGAAGAGACAAACATCAAATGGTGCATTGTCATCACCAAGTAATTCTAGCATCTGTTTGAACCCTCCATCTACAATCTTTGGAAAGTCCATATGGCTAACAGAAGTCCTGAAATAAATTAATAGAAGTTAAGAAAATTAATGCATGTCTTTCTTTTTGTGGGTTGGGAAAATATATGAAATTTGAATTTCGCAAGAAACCAAAGTCTTACAGGGTCAGATAAAACACTCGCTTCATTTCACTTACATTCCAGTCTTGTTGTTGCGAATTACAACACCCACACATGTAGTCATCTCATCTGTGCCCACTAACTACAGATGCAAAAGAACTGATTAACTCACAAGTCATGCAAATTTGAATAGTCTGCACATAACAATGCTTTAATCACTATAAGAATAAGGGCAAAGTGAGTGCAATACAACAGAAAATGATAATATGCTCTAATAGGATGTGACCTTAATCAAAAAAAGAGAGGATGTGACCTTATCAGCAACACAAACTCATAACTAACCAGGAAATTAGGCATATCTGCAAGGTAAGATTGGAATTCCTACAAGTTGACATTCCTATTGTAGGAGAACATATATCCTTTAGTAAAAATACATCTACAACTCAGAATTACTATCCAGTAGCCCTTTAATGATCATAAGCCAAACCAACTAACATTATAATTTGGGTTAATTTATCAAAACACGCATCTAACTACTAAAGTGAACTCCAGGAGTGCCTCCCTAATCCCCATTTACCAGGAAGCAACAGTTATCCCGTAGGCGAATTTCCAGGATGCAAAAACTGATCCGAACGACGCAGATCAGACCAAGGATCCCCAAATCACCCGATCAAACCGCGAGGACCTAAGCACGCACCTCCACGCGCGCTGGATCCACCGTGGCGTACTCCCTCTGGAACACGTAGACGTGCCTTGGCTCCTCCGGCCCCGACGAGATGCGCTTCTCCGGAGCGGCGCTGAGCCGTTCAGACGCGGCCCTGAGCCCGGGGTTCCCCATTAGGGCCGCCACGAGCTCCCTCCCGCTGCTTCCCTGCAAGAACCGGGTGTCGATAAGATCACAGAGAGAGAGAGACAGCACATGTCAACGTGCACGCGCATGGGCGTACTGTACACACCGTGGGGGAGGAGCCGGAGGGGGAGGAGGAGGAGACATGTTCGCCGTCGACGAGGAGCATACCGCCGTCGGAGTATTTTTTTTTTCTACCGCCGTTTGAGTTGGTTGGGGTGAGGGACCGAGAAGAGTCGTAGAGTCGACGAAGCAAACAAAATTTCCGTATGAACGCATATGGTTTGATCTATTTACTCCCAACTGTAATAAAAAATTCTTCTATAACTTAGGCCTCTTTGATTTACACGATAAGAAAAACACAGGAATAAGAAAAATAAAAGAATTAGAGTGGCATGCCCAGTTGAATCTTATAGTATTAGCAAATCACATGAATTTGAACTAGAGAGTGTTTGACGATATATGAAAAACAAAGAAATTATAAAAAAGAGGTTGGAGTGAATGCTAGATTTGTTATGTGATGTAGTAAAATGATTCCTATGAGAAAAAAAATCTTACAGACCAATCTTATAAATCAAACGAGCAACGAAATTCCTATGTGATCAAACCTTTCAAAAATCTTGTGAACTTCCATATGAATCAAAGGAATCCTATCTACAACCATTCGATCGACATCCAACAACAAGAATCAATCATAGTGTGATTTTCCATTTTATTCTCAACTTTTGGAAAATCGACCCGTGGTACAAATTCTACCTAAACTAAGAGGTGTGTCATGTTGCCACAGAGCTACTCGATATTTACAGCAAAAATATCACCGCAAAAATTATCCCTAATCGCAACAAAATTTCGAGTATTGTAGCAGAACTCCTCACACACGTAAAAAATATATATAGTAATGCAACAAATCGTTGCATTATTGAAAAAAGTAATGCTATAACAAAGTGATTCAACAACAATTTTTTCCTGCAGATTGATTTCCAACACAAAATATTAACAATTAAAAAACAAAAACAGTTACAATAAAACCCATGTATTTACAATAATAAAAAAGTGGTAAAGCGACAAAAAAATTCTACATATTAAGTTGAAACAAAAATCATCACATATTTCAACAAAAATTACAAATGATTAAAACAAAAAATCCACGTGCTTGCAGCATTAGAAAAACACATAAAACATTGGTAAAAAAAATCTAGAAAAACATACAAAGTTGTAGCAAAAATCCAGGAAAATTGCAACATCTGGCGTGTGAATTCGCAAAAGGTTGTTAAAATTTGAAATCACATATGTAACATAAAAAAATCGGGGGAAAAAACAAACTTGTAGCAAACGCCGAGAAAACCTTGCAACTTTCCGCATGTGTTTTTTCAACAAAAAATGTGCGACTTTGTTGCAGTTTTGAAATGTGTATGCAACATTGGAAATTCACGAAATAAACTTAGTTGTAAAAATGATCACACATTGTGCTTCATAGGGTGCTGAAATTGCTGCATATTGGGCTGGAAGGAGTATTTCATTCGTTGTGCGCCTTTAAGGGCTCATTTGATTCATAGGCTAGGAGAAATATATGAATAGAAACCTAAAGAATTGGAGTGGCATGTCTAATTGAATCCTATGGGAAGAGAGATTCTCTTTAATTGTGGTGAAAGAATTTCCATGAGGCTAGAACTCACATTCTTTTTTCCTATAGGATTTGCACTACAATATTCTTATGGGAATAATTCCTATGGGATAGGGAGTGAAGATTTTTGACTCCCGAGCTCCAGTGCTCACTCCTATTAAAAAAATTAAAAAAATCATATTTGTAAGTTCCAAAAAATTCTGAAAAAAATCCGGAGGCAGCCAATGATATATCCTATGAACGTGCAAAATATCAGCTTCAAATACGTTGTATTTTGAGCTACACAAAAATGACAATAGTGTAGATCTGAGTATGCATATATTCAAATTTCTAAGTTTTATCAGGTTTGTTATTTTTGTGTAGCCCAAAATATAAACTATCTCTAATTAAAAATTAGCACGTTCGTGGGATATATCATTGGTTACATCCTTGTTTTTTTTCAGAATTTTTGTACTCACAAATATGATTTTTAAATTGTTTAAATAGGAGGGATCACTGTTGCCCGATAGCAAATAACACTTTCCGATGGGATAGGATCCTATGAATCACACAACTTCAATAGGAAAATTCCCTATAGAACCAATCCTCCAAAAATTCTTTTTGAAAGCAATCCTCCAAAAATCTATCCTATTCCTTTGAATCAAAGGGCCCTAAGTTTTTTTTGTGTGGTGGGTGGTACCGTGGTAGAATGCGTACGGCTGGACTGGGCTGGAGAAGGCCTGCTGGTTTTTGCTAGAGAAGTCCATGGGCTAGAAGCAGCCGTCGTTTCAGCCCGGCCATCAGCCGTCACTCCACCTCCACGGCTCCACCGTTCCGCCGCCTCCCAAGTCGCCATCCTCCCCTTCCCCCTCCATCTCTCTCCGCTCGTCGGCGAAATCCCCGTCGAGCCAGCCACCCCATCCACCTCTACAGGCGTCGGCGACGGCGCAAGTTCTACGAGCAATGGCACCGCCCGGGTCGCGTCGGTGGGCGTACCTACGGATCATGGCCGGCACCATCCTCGGCGGCGGCCTCGGCTTCTACGTCATGCACCGCATCGAGACCTCCTACAAGGCACGCCAGATCCCGCCATTTCCGTCCCCCTTCCCGCCCCTCTACCGCGGTTGGTCGAAGCCGCGGCGCTGACTTTCCGCCTCTTCTTGTCGTGTGCTGCGCGCGCAGGTGAAGATGGAGGAGAGGCTGCAGAGGTACGAGGCGCACATGCTCGCCAAGGCCAAGGAGGCGCAGCAGCTGCAGGAGGATACGCAGCGCGAGGATCAGGCGCAGCGCTTGCCGGACTTGTGATCTCCCTGCCTTCCCCTGGCGCTGGCTCGCTTTCGTGCTGTTAGGTGAGTACTTTTTTGTTTTGTTTTGAATTTACTGTTAGGTGAGTACTTACTTGTAGCTATCATGTCTCTTTGATAGTTGCATACTTTTACGGTATTAATTGTATGACACAGCTTGGAGCCTGATGCAAATTCAGCTGTTTGTATTGCTTGTTAGTACCTCAGACTGTTCGGATTTAAGCTTTAGCATTTCAATTTGCTTGTAGTTATCCGATCCAGCAGAAAACCTGACTTTAAATTTGTTTATGCCTTACTAGCATCCACCTACGCCAGTGTTTTTGTTGTTGTTGCGATGAGCCTATTGCTTCAGTACTTTCAGTTCAACTATAAATGTAGACCCATTTGTTGAGGATCGTTCGTAAGTTTGGCTTAATCAGTTAGTGTGGCATTGCCATTACCACAATGAAGGATTAGGTACGTAGCGAATCATCAAATTATGTTGTGATTATAGATTTGGCAATTGGCTTAACTAAAACATTAGGGCTATGCCTGAAAGGACCATCGGTAAGGTGAAGTTTTAGGACCCTTTTTTGGATCAAACTAACAAAAATAAATGAACAGTTGAAGTTAAGAATTTTAGCATTAATGGTGCAATAGGTTAGTATGGAAACTGGAAATTGTCATAGCTCCCTTCAGGTTGACCATAAGAACTGTTTTTTTTATGAATGCGACTATAGGCACTGAATTAGTGGTAATGGTAATAGCAATAATGTTGGGGCTGCCGAACAAAGATTATCTCAAGCAGTCAAGCTGTCGGCCGCCTCGCAGTAGCACCTCTTCATGTAATGTAAGCCGAAAAAACACTCAAAAAATGTGGAGCATCACATAAAAATGACAGGTTCTGGAAGTGTTTTATTACAACATACAATTTGGTTATCCGGAACATCATATAAAAATGTATGGTTTGTCACAAGTTGTAATCATATACAATTGAAGAGAACATTCCGATAACATGTAGTAAATATGCTTCATGTATGCCAGCAATTCATTTGAAAGAGGGGCTGGTAACTAAATAGATAGGGAATTTCGGGTATATATCTATTGGAAAGACATTGTGGCAACCCGGACCTGGTAGGATCCAAGCCTATGTGCATCCAATGTACTAGTCTCAGGGGATTGCTAGCGCGCACATTCACGAGATGAATATCACAATCATATCTTTATTACAACCTTGCAAAGGTTTGAATACATAGTCATTATTATATTAGAAAGCCCGTATGCCAAATAGCAGCAAAAAAACTATAAAGTAGGGGCTCTAGCAAATATGACACATGAGTATCATGATCCTAGGCATCAATCTCCACGTTTTGTCACTATCACTGCACATGAAAGCAGCAGTTGAGTACGTTGTGCTCGTAAGTCTACACCAAAAATGAAAAATAAACCTACTAATACATGGATAATGTTGGCAAAGGAAATGGCTTATTGGATTTAGTTGTTTGCGCAAAACAAGTTTTATTTCTAAGTAAGATTTTCAAACATTTGGCTTAATCCCAATTTTGTGTAAACCTTTATAAATGATATAGGCTAGAAGGAGGCTTATGAGAGCCATACACGTTTACTCCAGCTAACCTATCTCCTATGCGAGCCCGTATCGGATCATAGGATTTCCGCAAAAACCAACTCATGAGAACCGTATAGGGTTATAAATATTTTTAAAACAGATTTTGATTCTGAAAACAAATATGAGAAGAGACATTCCCAAATCCATTTACTTAGTGCTTCGCCTTTGACCGTGGGCACGGCTAATCGATTAGTTCTACACTCCGTAGAGGTTGTACACATTTCCCCACATGACATGAAAATCCATTTTGTCATAGCATGTTTGTCCAGAATAGGCGTGACATAAGCTTTCCCAAATAGCTAACTACCTATTTCTGGGCACGCCCGTGCCAAAATAGATAAAATCTCATACCGATGACGGTCCCGGTCCCGTAAGTAGGTTTCACTAGGTAATTACTACACCAGAGCCCATAATAGCATGTGGTCTTACGAAATAATCGGGTAAAGCAAGACTTAAGCTTATTCTTTTTTTAGGTCCCTGGGTTGTGATCCCCACTATTCTTTAGTCTTCGTAGCCATGTTGACTCTTGGTCTCGTGACCTTAGGCTTGGACGTGTTTGTGAAACAAACTATTTTAATAAGTTATTCTTAAAATACAAAAATTTCCTTTATACCTTGTTTATAAATTTTCAAGATTACTCTTCAAAACCTGTAGATTGCAGTCGACATGTTGACCCAACACATTGAGGGAAAGCGAGTTTTGACGGTTGTTGCAAGACCTGTATGAGAAGCTGGAGTTGCCACACGTGTTCTTTGGAAAGAGGTACTAGAGAGATGGTCTTATAGAGGCTTGAGTCATCCTGGTTAAGCTACACGGACGTGAGAGGTTCTTGTATGAATGGCTTCAACTTAGGCACCGTAGACACCTCATGTCAAGATGGTGTGAACTCTACTGCACAGAAGTCCCTTGGGCGCCTATGCAAGCTCTATGAAGTAAATATAGTGGATACCGCCTTTGAGATGTTTGGCCAGAGGACATGCTTTGGGCAGCCAACTAGCTTTCCACGACGCCTCTATTGCGTCTAGCGGCACATTTCAGTTTAGGATCACTTTGCCTATGAGACGAGGGATGCACCAGATGTAAGAGAAGAAATTTACCTTCTGAAGGCGAGCGTCGACACCTGCAGCAGAAGGTTGACACTCTCCAATGAAGGTAGATGAGCAAAATACCAAGATAGAGACGCTCAAGGACATGATCTCCACTTTGACAGAGGAGCTTGAGGAGGCTAACAATGAAGGAGAACAACTCCAAAACCGCCTCGACAACGATACACTCATTAGCGACGACGATGGCTACGATACCCCGATAGTCATGAGAGCGAGCCTGAATATGGCGTAGAGAATCATCGTCGTCGCTGATGAGTGCATCGTTGTCGAGGATGTCTTGGAGATGTTCTCCTTCATCCTTGGCCTCCTCAATCTCCTCCTCCTCCAGAATGGAGACCCTAACCTCAAGCGTATCTATCTTCGTCTTCTGATCCTCTACCTTTCCTTGGAGCACGGCAACCTTCTCTTGTAGGTGTCGACGCTCCTCCTTAAAGAGTTACATTTCACTCTTGCGGCGTCCATTGCGTCCCTCGTCTCATAGGTAAAGTTATCTGAAGCAGAAATATGCCCCTAGACGCAGTAGAGGCGTCGTAATCCACCAATGTAAGAAGGAATACTAGTTTGCTCCCAAAGCAGGTCCTCTGGCCAAGCATCTCAAAGACGGTATCCACCAGATTTGCTTCATAGATCTTGCATAGGCGCTCAAGGGTCTACTGGGCAGCAGAGTTTAGACCATCTTGCCATGAGGCGCCCGAAGCGCGGAACCTCTCACGTACCTTAATCAGGATGACCCAATTCTCTAGAATACCATATATCTGGTACCTCTCTCCAAAGAACTCTACGCGTGGCAACTCAACTCCAGCTTTTCGCACACGTCTTGCAACTGTCGTCCAAACTCGTTTTCCCTCTGAATGTGGTGGGTGAACATGTCGATGGCCATCTACATGTTTTGAAGGGAAAATAATCAATAATTTGAAAATTGATAGATAAGGTATAAAGGAAATTTTGAATTTTAAAAATAACTTACTAAAATGTTTTTCTGACGTGTTCAAGCCTAAGGTCATGACCTAGAGTTGAATAGTTGATATGGCTCCGATAGACTTAGGATTGATGGGGACTGCCGCCCAAGGGCCCCAAAAGAAGAAAAAACTTAATTCTTCCTTTACATAGTTATTTGTGCAATCACATGCTATTAGAGTTCTAGCGTAGTAATTACCAATTTTGGCACGGGGTGGGCCCATAAATAGATAGTTCGCCGACTACGGAAGTTTATGTCACAGTCTTGCACAAATGAGAGGTAAGACAAGACGGATGGTCGTGTAATGTTGGGAAATGTGTACAACCTCTGCAAAGTGTAAACTAATCGATTAGTAGTTCCCACGGTCAAGGGTGAACAACTGAGTAAATGGATTAGGGAATGTCTCTTCTCATCTTCGTTTTCAGAATCAAAATCTCTTTTAAAAATACTTATGATGCTATACTACTATCATGAGCGTTTGTTGGGAAATCTTATGATTCTATACTACTCTAATAGAAGATAGGTTAGCTGGAGTAAATTTATGACCTTGTATGGCTCTCGTATGCCTCATTCTAGCGATATATCGTTTATAAAAGGTTTTACAAAAAATTATGATTAAGGAAATGTTTGGAAATCTTACTGATAAATAAAACTTTTTTGCGCAAACAGTAAGTCATTTTTTTGTCAACTTTATGTATTAGTAGGTTTTTTTATTCATTTTTTATGTAGACTTGCGAGTACATTCGGTGTACTCAACTGCTATTTGCTATGCTAAGATGACAGTGAGTAACGTGGAGAGTGATGCCTAGGATCGCCATACTCCAGCAGATTGCATGGGGGCATATTCGTTGGAGTCACTACTTTACCTTTTTCTGCTGCTATTTGGCCTACGGGGATTTCTGATGTAATAATGACTATGTATTCAAACCTTCCAACGTTGTAATAAAGATATTCGCAAAAATAAATAAAGATATGATTGTGATATTCAGCTCGTGAATGTACGGGCTAGCAAATCAACTTGGACTATACAGTGGATGCACATGGGTTGGATCCTACCAGGCGAGTCGCTATTTGGTATCAGAGCCGACCCTTGCAATTACACGGGCGTGTGTGGGTCAGGGGCGCGGACATGTGGGACATATGCCGGCCCTGGATGGGACGTTCCTGACTTGGGGTTGACCAACAAGGACGTCGGTCTTTTGGGAGTGTGACATACAAAATAGGCCGTAGCCCCACTATATTAATATAGCATCCACCCGATACAACCAACACGAGTCTCGAAACAAACGAAATGCTGGGGCAGCAGCAAACACACACCCAAAGGAAAGAAAAGAAGAAACAAAATGGAGACATAGGCGGGGGTGTGACATACTAACCCGGGGCTTAGTAGAATTGACAGAATATTAATGTTAACATGGTGCATCTTCTTTTCTGTAAGCTCATATCGAAGCTTCAGGTTAAGCGTGGTTTGCTCGGAGCAATTTGGGGATGGGTGACCGACTAGGAAGTTCATTACGGGTGCACACGGGTGAGGACAACGTGCGCATGAAAGACTAGTGTTGGTCTATGCGGCCAGTTTAGAGATCCTAGAGAGCTGTCGGCCTGGGGAATGGGGATGGTCGGGGTGTTACACATGAACCAGGGATTTAACAGAGGCACAGAGTCAAACTAAAGAAGCCTTTTTATGGTGGACAACGAATAATGCCTATGTGTCTAGCTTTTTAAGTCCTGTCCTCTATCTCCATGGAAAAAAGGGGACTGGATTCATCTATATGACGTTTAAGCTGCTGGAGCCAAGTGGCCATACATAATATGTAGACAAAAGAAATGGAACTGATACTTTTTGATAAATAATGCAAAGTCTATTTGTTGTACAACATATGAGAATTGACAATGCTGTAAAGTCCAGATAATCGTAATATCTAACAATTAACTATTAGATGCAACACACTGCAGCAAGAGATAGTAAAGCCCAAAGGTATGTAATAATAGAAGAACTCCATCTAGGAAGAGCATTAGCACACCTCTACAATTTCTGATATGTCAAATTGCTCACAGAAGCACTATGAAGACTACGATTTCTTATTGTTGAAGTTCTCAGAACAGGTGTTGTAAAAAATATTTCTCAGAAAGGACTCTTAACGACCGACACTAAAAAAACCTGAGAGAATACCACAAGGTTTTTACATATGATTCTTCTGTTTCAGCAATATTTTCTGCTGTGACTTGTCTTGAAGTCCCTGTGAACATGAAAAGTTTCAGCCTTTCTTGTTACATCCTTACTGCTACTATTCACGCACGTCTATTTGCAGAACATTCCCTGACATGTTGGAGATATGTCGTCCTGAACTTTTTAGGAGTTTATTCCTCTTTTGAAAACTCTGTAGTATTTACTATGTTGAACTGACTACTATTCATTCTGCGTATTTGCTCTTACATAGCCCAAGTAGATTCAGCTTGATTTGTACTGACAACTATTCATTCATGCATATTTGCAGAACATAATCTAGCAGCACACTGCATCGACACCGGTTCCCCAGAAGTATCTGCCATATATACTTCCGGCATCTCCGTGAACATGAAAAGTTTTTTTTGTAGAGAATGAGGGTGCATCAGTTCAGACTTACGGTAAACTGCAAGTGGATACTGTAAGATTCGTAATCAGTTGTATGTAAATTGAATCTGTAATGGGATGAAATCCACATTTGCCTCTCTGTTAAGGTTACCAATGGTTCATTTGCCGTACATGGTTAAATATGGCATGAATTTTTATTACCTTTGATGAAGCAAGAATTTATCGAGAACTACCTCTTGGTGTGATGGTGGTGCGGGCGTGTTGACTAGAGATACCATAAATATTTTTTTTCTCTCGGCTATTTCTTAAGCGAGCTGAGAATCATGCGATGACCAAAGTTCAGAATTTGTGCAAGTGCAGAAGGGACTAGAAAACCTTGATCTGACAGTTATCAACTCTACTATTTGTAGTCGACGGAGACATAGTGTTTTCCTTTTTTTTGTTGCATAAACAAGTTACTGTTCATGGCTTCTGATGATTTTGATAACTGGATTCGTATGTTTTTCCTATTGTGCCGGTCTTGACAAATTTGGCTTACAGGTTAAAAATTTGGGAAAATTGATTATTTACCCATAAGTTCACTAGCCATAAAAAAGATTAAATCTCTTTATGATTTACTTGGAAGGTGTTTTCTGTAAACTAGACAGTCTAACCTTTTAATTGCTCGAGGAAAAAGACACTTTAGATTGAATCGCTGCGCCCAGTTGATGGTTCACTCTTTCCTTCTAGATTGAATCGCTCTTTATAGTAATCTCTTGTTAATATACTTCTTCACCATGAATACAAAAATGAACAGTGACATAGGTTAATTTTCTTGAACAGTTGAACCATTGAAACCGAGGCAAAAGACTTGCCATTTTCATTAAATAATAAGAAGTGGGAATTGGCCGGTTAATTAGCAGGAAACCGGTCTAAAACCGAAACAACACCCTCGACGACCGTCATGGAACACGACCGTCGCGAGAGCATACACAGCCACCCTGGCTACCCACACAAGCTGCACACACACCACCGAAGCTAGAGTCGTCGTCGAGGTTGCCCCCGGTGTCATCGTCATCAAGCTGCACACCTGCAGCGACTCCGAGTTCACCAGAAGACCGCCAAGGAGACCGTCACCGAAGTCGCGTCGAGAAGCCCGCGCCGGCCTATGCCAAACATATGACTCTTCGTGTAGAGGCAGACAGCTCCGATTCTGCTGGAGAGCTCCGAAAAGGAGATGTGCAAGACCTGCGCCGAAGAAGATCTTCACCATCGGACCGCCCATGCCGGTCATCGTACACCGCTCAAATGCAGAGGCTTGAGGAACATAGCGGCTTCGACTTCACAGCCTAGAGAGATCAGCACGAAGACACTCGGACGCGCCGGAGCACTAACATGATCTTGCCGCGACCACACCATTGCTCATCAACATCGTCGTTGCCAAGTCCGCTGACGCCACACGGAACCTCCACATCGACAATTGGCCGCTGCCAACCACGATGTCGTGTGAGCCCAGCCCACGAGAAAGCACATAGGAATCACCATCTTCAAGACGACAATTGGGCGTCGTCTTGTTTTTTTTCCGTTTCAAAAAACAAGACGACGCCCTCAGGATTTTGAACCATAACATTAACCAAGTCGCAACTCACTAAACAATATTAATCAAGTCGAACTCACTAGAACCCAGTAGACAACATGCATGAATTTTGGGAAGTACAAGAATACCAAAATGAGCAGAACTGAAAAAACACGGGCGAAGTACGGACGGTGGAGACTACTTTGATGACGGGCGGGAATGGCAGCGACGCCGTCGGTGGACGGTGCCACCTACGCTCAAGATGACCCAACTTGAGTTTCTGATCTAGCCGATCAAAACTGAACCAGTCAGCGGTTCATGATCATCTCTGGTTTATTAGTCGGGGAAAGTATTGTCATTTCTTGCCTGCTAATGGAGGGGCTAAGTGTTACTTTTTCGCATCCAATTCCCTAGTGGGTATTTTACCCATGTACGATGAACTTTGGGTACATATCCAAGGCTAGTGAACTTATATATGGGTAATAACCAATTTTCCCTAAAGAATTCACTAGTGGGAGAGATCCTGCGGAAGTTGACGACTAAGTGGAAAGGTAATTAATCGTGCTTATTATTGTCTGGTGCCAGTGTTATAATATGTGGGCAGATGAATTTCTCTTCCTTTCAATCTTTGATTATGTTCATAAACACATGATGTTTTATATATTGGCATTGTCTCCAATATACACTTTTTTACCATTGTATTTTATACGTATATATAAAAGGAAATAATTTTATGTACATTTCTCATAGCAAATCTCAAAAATATTACTTCCGCCTTATCATGTGAATAATTTGAAGTACTTTAATAGTCAAAGTTACACAAGTTTTGCCGATCTCCGAGACGACTTATACATATGAATGGTTAATGATCTATCTAATTAACAAGTCTATTTCTTGGTGCAAATTTTAGAAATAACTTTTCATTGATTCCATTGGCATATTATTGGGCAGGATAAGAAATTACTAGAATTGTTACATAAACAAGACCATTTCATCTCTGTAGTTGTTTTGACAGGAATAGAACTGAAGTTCATCCCTAAGGGGACAATCCAGGCCCATCTACAACCACCAAAACAATCCGAAATGCTAGGCAACCTCAACATCATTCCCATAAAGCACTACCCAAGCCTCAATACCAAAACCTCACAAGCAGACCCTCTTTCACAGCACGTGATTGTGGTCGACCTGTTGAGCGCCAATCTGGATGATCTAGTTGCCCGTGTTTGAATGCCTGAAAGCTTCCAATGCGTGGGAAACCGGGGCATGGTTTCCCTTACACGGATTGTCTATCAACATGGACATTCTTTTAAGCTCTTGGAGAGAACACAAAGACGCAGAATATTGCATGCTAGCTCGAGAACGATGGCTCATTTCCCGGTGTCTACTACTCCCTATTATTCTTGATTTTTTTCAGCTCTTCATTCATCATTTCCATGATTTTGTGAACTGCTAGTAGTAACTATTTGTTGTAACGAAACATATTGCATTTTCAATGTGGGTGAACCATATAGCAGCTTGATGGGTTGTTTGGGCGAGGATGAGGTGTATATATAGCGCTCGCGCATGGTGAAGCCGTGAGAGTTGTTGGGCTTAATAAATTCTTACATAACTTCCGAGATACACAACCTGCATTGGATGATTTTGTTGTTGTGTTGTTGTTTTATGATATCTTGTACAGGGAGTGAGGAACTCCGACCATCAAACACGGCAGACAACCGAGTGGGGTGGATTTTGTGTGTATACAAGACAAAAATATTGCCTACATTCCCCAGTTGTCACCGGGGCAATGGGGTAGCTCAAATAATTCAAATCAAAATTATTAATGTTTAAACATCACACAATGCAAAAATAATCCAAATCACAACAATAGTTCAAATCAAAATAATTGAAAAAATAACAAATGGTCTGGAATGCAAAAAGCATTGATGTTAAATGAGCTCATCACGAAACTGGGTATGCGTACCCACATCTCAATAAATGTTTGGATCATGTCCGGGTTCATGGTAGGTTTGATATGGCTATCAACATTGTATATAGAAAAAAAAATACCAAATTCAAATCCCTCTCATCCTCGATGATCATGTTGTGTAGAATCGTCACACATGTCGTCATGATATATGAAAGTGATTTCTTATAACAGAAGCGAGTAGGGTACACCGAGCATGCAACACATCAAACTCTCTCTTTTTTTTTTTTGCGAAGACAGAAGAAATTACATCAACCAAGAACCTTACAGGAAAACCCAGAACAAAGAGAAAATAACAACAAGGTCCTTCTGGATCCCAGCAGCCTCGTCGTCGAGCAGCACGCTTCGCCGGCGAATCCCGCCACCGCTCCTCCATGAAACCTTGGACTGGGAGGAGTCCCCGAGTGGCCAGGAAGTCGACGGTCCTCAGCACCGCAGCGCCTCCATCCTGCACAACGAACAACGGCGCCAGCTTGGTCAACTTCATCACCTCCGTCAGATCCATCAAACTCCGGCACCGCCACCACGGATACCGGCCGGGGAATGCGTCGCCCGCATCTCCGCCGAGACGCAGACACGCCTGGGACAGCAGATCTGCCGCAGAGCTACGCTGGAACACCTGAAACAGAGGAAGGAACCGCGTCCCGCAAAAGCCTCTCTGGCGACACCATGGCCTCCTTAGCGTCGCCGGCAGGCACCCTCCTACAACCTACACTATGTACACGCCCTGATCTGTCGATTCCCCGACCTCCCGCCGCCGGAGCGGCCGCCGGAGGCGGGGAATCAAGCAGATCGAGGACGGCGAGGTGGCTGGAGAAAGGGACGAGACAAATCGCCTTTCGCTTCGGTGGGGAAAGGTGTCGGTCCAAGCTCGACGACGCAAACACGCCAAGTCACATCAAACTCTCTCTCGGTATTCTTTAGGCATGCTTCATGAGCTTGGACAAAAACAAATAGTTTTCGATGTTGGATGGTATTCACAAATTTTAATCACAAAGGATAGATGTTGTCGGCTACGTAGTATCCAATGGTATAGTCATGCCCATTGAAGGTGTAGTTGCAAAGCGGAGCATATCCACTAGCAAGACTAGCAAAAAGATGAGGTCTTTACAGACAATGATGTCATGGAGAGAACCCAACAACCCACAAAAGCAATGCCAAATCCACAAGTCCTCGAAGGCCACATGTTCAAGCACAATCGTAGGATCACAATTATGACCAGTGTATTGTCCGTGCCATGCCACAAGACATTTCTTCCACCTCTAGTGAATACACTTGACGCTCACATGCATGCCCCAATATTTTCTTGCTTCATTCATCACAACAACCTCTTTGTGTCATCTACATTGAGAGTTCGTAGGTACTCAGTACCAAAGTCCCTTGATCAGATGTTTGCAAACAATCAGACACACATGAGCATAGTATCTTCTCCAATGCGAAGGTACTCGTCAAAGAATTACGCTGGAATTCCATATGCGATCACCCCCATTGCTGCCGAGATCTTTTGATACAGACTAAATCCAAGGAGGTCGACAACATTCCTCCAACGAGTGAAAAGGCAACAGTTGGCCTCTAAATGTTCAACAATGCGCACCCATAGATCTCTCCGCATTCGATAACATCTATGAAATAGATGAGGTACTCCCTCCGTTTTTTTTTGCGGGGAAAAGGAGCTGACATTACAGTCCCGAACTTACAGAAAGATCTAGTAGAAAGAAAGAATTACAACCAAGTCCTCTGGATCCCGATGTCGAAGACGACCTCGATGCCGCCGGTGGCGCGCCGCCGCCGCTGCACCCCTTGATGGCTTGGATCAGGTGCGGCCCCTCCGCGGACGGGAAGTCGCCGGTCGCCAGCTCCTGAGAGCTTACACCGCGGGCCACCATCTTCACCGCGAGACTCAAAGTCAACTCCAGCTCCTTCATCTTCACGCTCCGGCTCGTCCGCCACGCCGTCGCCGGTGAGGGAGAGTCGACCTCAACAGATCCGGAGATCTGAGAGATCGGGGAAGGCACACGCTCGGCGAAGAAGCTCCTAAGAACTCCGTCGTCGAAGGGGAGAGCGCCGCCACCAAACATCCCGCCGACAGCACCGCCGCCTCCACGACGCCACCGGCCGGAACCCTAGAAGATCCTACGCTATATACACGCCGGGATCGAGGATTCCCCACCCTCCCGTCGCCGGAGCGACCGACGGAGAGCGAGGAATCAACGATCCCACGGCGAGATCGGTGGATCGCCCGGGGAGGCCCAAAGAAAACGCCCTTCTCTACTGTAGCGGGAGAGGGGAACGTCCAAGCGCGTTACTCCCTCCGTTTTTAATATAAGATATTTTAGATGTTGAACATGTTGTCTAGATACATACTAAAGTGAGTGAACATGCACACTAACACATGTCTACATACATTTGTGTACATGTGCATGTAGACAAATGCTAAAACATCTTATATTAAAAATGGAGGGAGTAGGTGCTAACCTTGGCGAACTAATATTTCATAAATATGACATGCCCGAGAGCCCAGTTCCGAGGAATACAAAGACGACCGACCATCGATCCTTTCCGCTTCCTTTTCTTCTTCATATCCTCAAATTCCTTCACGACGAGAATCAAAATGAGATTCTCGACATCGTCGCCGTGAATCAAGTGCTCTATATCGGAATCGTTCGGCGATGACGAGTACTCGAACAAAAAATTTGCATGAAGGGACTCAACGGCGAACTCATCTACAATATTAACCTTAAAGTCAACGGCGATAGCATTGGTCGAATCGGGGTGGGCGAGCTTCCTAATGTAAAATCATGTACAAATCGAGAAAAATTACCTTTAAATCAGCGACGACGGCGGCGGGGGACAAATCAGAATGAGAGACATGAGCGGAGGGGATGAAGGCGAGAGATGTGGGTGGCGGCAGCAATAAACACTGAGTGGCTCAAAAAAGGCTGGCGACGGATGAATCGGGGTGGGCAAGGTTTCTAAACTAAAAACACGAGCAAATCTAGAAAATTTAATCAGCGGCGGCAAACGAAGCGGGCAAGAAACGTGGTGGTCGTGAGGTGTGTGTGGTGGGCCGGGGGATACGCGGGCTACTCAACAGAGAAGCTCAAGAACGGTCGTCGGCGGCCACTTGGAGTACCGCGGGTTATTCCCTCAAAGCTCCACGCTGAATCCAATGACGGCCGCTCTGGTCGACGGAGGGCACGCGGCAGACGGCCGGGGAATTGGTAGCCGACACTGATTCAAGGGGAGGTCCAAATCGGGGCGCGAGGAAGAACGCATTCTCAAATTTCACCCAGCCAAATTTTGCTAAGGATGAGGAAAACTGATAAATTGGACGCGCAAACTGGCACCGCAGTTGGAAATTGTTTTGAGGGAGCTTTAAATGTTTTTACAGTTTCGGTCAAAATACTTGATCTGCGCGGATCATTTGTTTCCGCCCAAAAAATCCTATAAAACTGTTTTTTTAAGGGCAAAGTATCTGGTGAAAACCGCGGACGTGTACAGACTTGGTGATTCAGTTACCGCGGACGTCTTTATCTGAAACCCTTATTCCGATTTCAAAACTTAATTCATCATCACCTAGCAGACGGTTGGGATCCAAAGTTTCTAACAAGTCTTCAGAAACGAAAGTAAAAAAAAAGCAGGAGGTGACCGTGCCCGTAACCCGCAGGCCGCAGCACAGCGAGCGACGTTGTTCCTCCCGTCTCCGAGTATCCCCAAATCCGAAGCCGCAACAGGCCTGAATTCTCGCCGGCGCCCGTCGTGCCTGCCTCACTCCACCGAAGCGCGCCGCCACACCGCCCATCCTCCCCGTCCTCCCGTCTACTGCGTTGGCGCGGAGGGGAGATCCAAGGTCCGCGTCCGAAGTGATATAGTTTCTCGGTGAGTCTGTCTGGTGATTTTTCCTTGATCTGGTTTGTTCTGCTCGTTTGCCGTGGGCAATCAATGAATCAAAATCGAATCTCTATGGCCTGATACATTCGATTAGTGTGAATGCGTCCATTGTTTGATTTGTTGGAGAAGATGCTCCTGAATAAGCTCCTCTTGTAGTCCGAGGATATTGATCATGAAAATAATAATTCCGTGATGAATCTCCAGGTGAATTTTCGGTCTGCGATTAGCCACAGCTTTAGAATACAATGCATCTTCGTGGCTTATCCTCTCTCTGTGCGTTGTTGGAAGTTTTTTAAATTGGAGAGAGTTACTCGTCTGATGATATGTCACTCAGACTTCCACTTCCGCAAGGACTCTCCTTTTTAAAAACTGTTGGGTGGTTCGAAGACAGTAAGGCTGATTCAGCTGCCAAGCAGCAGTTGTCTCCGAAATTGAAGCTCCAGACAGATAAAGACGTGTACAGACCTGGCGATTCAGTTACCGCCACTATAGAAATCTGCAGCTCCATTAGTTTGAAGGATGATGCGGGAACAGTATCGAGTGAAGATGCCCCCTCTCTCTTTGTAGATGGGCTATCGTTCGAACTTAAAGGAATTGAGAAGTTGGATAGCCAATGGTTCTCTGTTCCAAACCCCTTACCAGGGTCTAAGCAGAGGAGAGGTACACTCTAGCTATCATCTAAATATTTGATCAATGTATCTTCTATTTTATGTCTAATAATCCTCTTCTGTTGTGATTGATAACATAGGTGAATATCTTTTTTTGGATTGTTCGGCACCCTCATTAGTCTCTAAAGTAATAATTGCTCCGGGACAAACAAAGACATGTAAGTTATCTCTTGTTTCGGAGGGCTAATGTCGGTTAATAATACACCTAGTTATGCCATGTTACATTTCTAGATTGCTTGAAACATAGAATATTGTTCATGTGTTACTTCCATCCTTGCCTAGTGTTGTACTAGCTGTGCTAATCAACTGTCTCATCTCAACTGTGTCTAATCTTAAATAATAGTTATTGATCTATCCATGTTTCCAGTTTTCACATCATGTTGAAGTCATGAGCACCCATCGTTCCACATGTGAAGTCAAATGAGAATATATTACTGGCTATAGCTCTGTTACAGAGGGTCATGACTATGAGGATTTAGGGATATGTATTATGCACGTTTCTCGAACTCTTTGTGAGCATTGGCTCTTATTTAGCCTAGGATCTTCAATCGACAATGTTAAAATTTTCTCCTGTAACCTGCTCGCTTAAACAAACTCTGCATCATGTGATATATAATTGTCTGCGCAATTTAGGAATTGTAACTCAGCTGAAAATATATCTTCTGCAGATATTGTACGTCTAGAGCTCCCGAAGATTTTACCACCATCATATAGGGGCATCAGTATTCGCTATATTTATCATGTCAGGAGTACATTGTTTGGTAGATCGATTGAATTGGGTAATGGTGATCAAAATAAAAGCCATGTAAATAGTGGCGTTCAACTGGTGAGTTTTCTTCTTCCAGTTGGTGAAATATTGGAAGCTTTGATCCGGTAATCATCATATTTCCGTTGGTAATTTATACTATTTTTAAAATAGAGTGCTCAAGCCTGTGACCTGTGAAGTACTTATACTGCATTGTTAGTAGATGTGCTTACTAGTTCATTTTGGATATAAGATTTTAACTATCCTAAATTAAATAAATAAATCATATTGTTTAAATGTTTAGCAGAACATACAAAACTAAGTATATTCCTTCCGAAATGGGTCATCACGGCTACAAGCGTCAGCCTCCCGTTCACAATTACACCTTCTATCCAAGTTACAACAAATAATCAACTTTACGGAAGTGTTACAAACATATTTTGATAAACAGTCTTGAGTGTTAAAAACACTGGTTATAATAAAGTGCTATTCTCAGGCATTTAGTCCACGTGGGCCTGATTTGGAAATGTTGGTCTTAGAAGTGTAGACCCAAAACTCCACAGGAAGACATCGACCAGTATTAGTTCTAGCTCGACTAGCTTGTGTCTCCATTTATATTGTGACGGGACACATCAAAATTTGGTCCACCTGTTTCCTCTATTACCCAAGAAATACTAAGGCTAAAATTTAGTTTTCTTATCTCTTAAAAGAGAACTTCATTGTAAATGCATTTTGCTGTGCCTCTTAAGCTAGCCTTGAGCTGAGGACTTCTTTGTAAAATCTTTTATTCAACATGGACACTCTTTTCATCATTTCCAGTTTCAACGGTGTCTCTGTAGGTGATTGAATTCCAGTGGGCCTCTGTTTTAGGAAAATACCTGTGGCCTTCTACTTTAACTTACATTTTTTTTGAAGCGCATTACCGTAGGGGAATCCCCTACGGTGTAATTTTCAATTATATATAAAAGGGTGAAACATAATCAAGGTAGTCACCAAAGTGGTGACTGCCTCGTTACAAGCGCATCAAAAATCAGTGAGGGTCGAAGAATTTAAAAGTATACATAAGGCTCAAGATGATACACTCCTAGTCCAAGCCACCAGAGGAGCCACCAATGCAGTCTTCACTCTATGTTGATGGAGCAGGAGATCACTCTGAAATTTCACCCGCCAGCCACGTAGCGTGGTTCGTTCTTTGTTGAAGATCAGATCATTCCTCACCTTCCATATGTTCCAGGTGGCACAGGCCATCACCTCCATAAAGCAGGGACCAACAAATGAGGACTTAGCAAGTAGAATCCGTTGGGAGCTCGGCAACAGAGGGTTCCATGATATATTAACCGCCATCCAGCATGAGACAGCAAATGGGCAGAAGTAAAAGAGGTGGTCTCTAGTTTCTCGTTCCTGGTTGTTACAGAGTACACAATTGGGGCCACCTTCAAAATTCCAGTGTTTTCTCAGCATTAGATCTTTTGTATTAAGTCTGTCATGATGTAAGAGCCAGAGGAATATGCGAAGCTTTGGTAGGCATTTTGAGGCCCAGATTAGGTCAATTGCCTTGTCCCTAGGAGCATGAGCAAAGAGGAATTTGTAGTATTTTGCTGATGTATATGTGGTGCTGTCCCAGGCAAATTTCCGCATATCCAGAGCAGTTGGGTCATCAGAGACAGCCTCAAGGAGAGTACCAATCTGAGCATGTTCTTCAAAGGCTTGAGCCGATAGAGGAGTGCATAGACTGTATTCATATCTGTCATCCGGGCCATGGTAGCAACCGAGGCATCTTCATCCAGCACATAGGAGAATAGGTGCGGATAGGTATCACAAAGTAGTGCATCATCTTGCCAGAAATCTTTCCAGAACAGAGTTAACTCCCCATTACCAATAACAGATGAAGTAATGCTTCTGTATATATTTGTTAGGCTGAACACATCTCGCCACCAGAAAGATCCACGTGGGGATTGTGCTTGAGGAGGTGCATCCGTATATAGTGACCAAACCAATTTCACCCACGTATATCAGCCTTGCAGAAAAACTTGTGTAGCTGTTTTAGTAACAGAGCAGTGTTTTGTATCTCCAAGTTGATAACACCCAGGCCACCATGATTCTTAGGTCTACAAACCATGGACCAAGCAGCCAGAGATGAGGTTTTGCCATCTTCTTTGGCCCAAAGACACTGTCGTCTCCCTCTATCAAAAAATTTAATTATTGTCTTGTGTACCTTGAGAGAGGACAGATAGTGCATGGGAAGAAGGGAAAGCACTGAGTTCACAAAAGTGACTCTGCCACCGTAATCAAGCAGTCTAGAACTAGCATTAAGCCTCCTTTCCAATTGATCCACTATGGGTGATAAATCCTGAACTGATGGCCGATTGGTACCAAGAGGGAGCCCAAGATAGGGGAATGGCATCGAGCCCACGGCACAACCAAACACCTGAGCCAAATGAGCCAACCTGTCTGCCTCCAGGTTAATGGGCATCATACAAGTTTTGCCATAGTTAACATGGAGACCCGTTGCCTGGGAAAATTGTTGGATGACTTGCTTCAGAGCTAGCAGTTGAGTAGGACAGGCTTGCATGATCAAAAGCGTGTCATCAGCATACTGAACTATGGGAAAGTCAGTGTTTGGCAGAGGGACAGGAGGGGTCAATATACCCTGGTTAGCAAGAAGGTTCACCATGGTCTGTAATAAATCAGCACCCTCCACAAAGAGAATTGGAGATAGTGGGTCTCCCTGCCTCACCCCTCTTCTGCAGGGGAATTTTCTACCTGGGACCCCATTAAGCAGCACTGAGGAGAAACCTGTAGAAAAAATAGACTCAATCCACCTTATCCATCTATCATCATAACCCTTACATCTCAAAATCTGTATAAGGGCATCGTGTCCGATTGTATCAAACGCCTTAGCAAAATCTAGTTTGAGTATGACTGCAGCCCTACCAGATTGTTTACAATGATGTATATATTCATAAGCCCAAGCGATACAGTCTTGAATATTTCTCGATTTCAGAAACCCATACTGATTAACATGAACCAGATTCAAGATCTTCTTCTGGAGCCTATTGGCTAACAGTTTTGTGATCAATTTGAAGCAAGTATTAAGCAGGGAAATTGGCCGGTAATCATCTGGTCCTTCAGGAGCATTAGTTTTAGGAATCAGAGTAATGAAAGCATCATTGATGCTCTGTAAGTTTATTGAGCCAGCCCAAAATTCCTGCATTAGTTTGTAGAAATCATACTTAATCACAGGCCAACAAACTTTTAAGAAGAGACCATTGAATCCATCTGGACCAGGAGCTTTGTCAGTCGGTAAATCAGCTACAGCAGCATCGATTTCCGAAGCCAAAAAAGGGGCAGAGAGGGATTCGAGACCTTCTGAAGGATGGAGGTAATCAGAGAAGTCAAAAGCAGCATCAAGTGGAACCACCGTTCCTAAACGCCCATAGAAAGTAGAGCGCAATATGCCAGCCTTCTCGTGATGCTCATAAGCCAAAGAGCCATCAGTTCTGGATAAAGAAGTAATGGAATTTTTTCTGTATCTAATTGTTGCCATAGAGTGAAAGAAAGCAGTGTTTTCACTGCCCAGCTTGGCCCACCTAGCAGTGCATCTCTTCTTCCAGTAGTCATGTTTGCAGCTGAGTAAATGACTTAGTCTCGCCTTCACAATATTTCTGAAGTTCCATTCAGTTAAGTCCAAGGTTCTCTGCTCTTCAATCTCATCCAGCATGAAAATGACAGCATTGCAGTTATCAACAAGCTTATTTAGAACCGAGATGCTTGTGCTCCAATTCCTCAAGCCCTTTCTGAGAAGCTTGAGTTTAGCAGAGATGCATTTTGCCCCATCACCGGGGCAGTGGATATCCCAAATCCTTTTGACCACCTCCATGAAACCAGGCATCTTAATCCAGTGGTTTTCAAAACGAAAGATTTGTGGTTTGGGCACAGAGGTACTAATTGTCACCACACAGGGGGTGTGATCAGAAGTAGGTTTAGCTAGGGGAAGAACCAAGGAGTTGGGGAACTTGAGGGTCCAGTTGGCAGAAGTGAAAAACCAATCAAGTTGCGCTAAGAGTGGTTCAGCTTGCATATTGCTCCAAGTGTAAGCGCGACCCTTGATGGGCAGCTCTACAAGACCAAGGTAACTAATGACCTCATTGAAAGTGGCAATGTCATCCAGATTAGCTCCCGGTCTGTTTCTGCTATCAGAGTATCTATAGAAGTTAAAGTCCCCAACGAATAACCAGAGTTCATCATCACCCATCTGCAAGCTGAAAAGCCAGGCAATAAAATTTTCCCGGGCCTCTCCATCACAAGGCCCATAAATATTTACTAAAAAGAACTCATCAGCAGATAATGTCGAGGTAAAACGGGTGACCATCCCAAAGCATTCTTGCTGAATAACAGTGCCATTGAACATGTTTCCTGCCCACATAATGAGTAAACCCCCTGAAGCTCCATCAGAGGGGAAGCAAGCAAATCTGTCCAGCCTTTTCGGTGCAAAATTCTTAATGAATCCTAAGGTAAAATCACTCCTTTTTGTTTCCTGAAAACAAACAATGGATGCCAAGCTTTCATCAATCTTGTTTCTAATGAGAGGCCACTTCTCTTGCATATTAATGCCACACACGTTCCAGCAGAGAATTCTCAAAATGCGATTTAAGACATCCATGAGGTATCAGTAACGACCACAGTAGACCAGCCCTCCACCGGACCACTAAGAAATAACTGGCACAAGCCAACATGCTGGCTTTGAGGCATACACTGATAAACGAGTTCAGCAGACACAGACCATGGTTCAACAGAAACTGACGACTCTAACTGAACACAATGGTGGAATATCACGAGATCGACGAAGGCGTGCTTCAGTGAGTTCACCATAGGCGATAAATATGCTGGCTCTTCTTCTATGCATCTCGAGCTTGGCGAAGACGTGCTTCAGTAAGATCCCTAGGATCGATCTGACAGTCCTCCACTCCCATCCGCTGCATCTCCTCTATCTGAAGTATTTCTGGAGGTGTTGCTTTCTTGACTGAAGAAACGCGCCGACGCGGAGAAGAATCTGTCACAACATTGTGCATAAAGCCATCATTAACATTTCTGGGAGAACGGCGAACCACTGTAGTAACAGGTGGGGTAGCCAGCTTGCGTGCTTGTGCACGAGTGACAGGAGTTGTGGTGGTGGCCGGGGTTCTAGCAAGGCGGCGGCCCGCAGGATGAGGCAGATCCAATGAAGGCAGATCGTGCTGAGCAGGTAATTCAGCAGTAAAACCCAACTCAACCAATGACTCAGAGCTAGGAAGAACAGATTCAGATAAAACATTGTCCATATTCTGATCAGTAGTCACCTCAACAGGTAATTCCTCAATCTGAACTGATGAAAGGGAGATAACAGGAACTTTATTCTTTCTCTTATAGAAATGCTTCATGGTCTTTATAGCAGCAGATTTGTTGATTATAGATATACCAACATTATTTGCATTGTGTCTAGCTGAGATAGTGCATTGAAGATGCATCTTATCATTGTTCCTTTTCCACAGCCCGAAAGCTTCACCAAATAACTCATAACTCACAGTGGGGCTCATCATAAAAATGACAGATAAGAAGTAGCTGTTGTCAAGCACAACCGACGGCCATGACAAATTCTTGACTTCAAAATTATAGTGTGGTAATGCAGGAGTCGTAATTGCAGAGTCAGGTGCCATAGGCAAAATGCAGCGAGTGTAGGTCTTACACAGAATCCAACCCAGAAAGTGCAAGAAGGATGGCCAGAGGGGAGCATAAGACAGTTCAGGAGCAGTCATCTCATCAGCAAACGTAACAACTTCAGGAGCAGCATCTTCGGCTGTTGCAAAGCCAGGGAAAGAGACTAAAACAATGGGGCATTCATCAATGATGTGTTCAGCCATCTGTTCCATGTTAGCAGCATGGGCGTATGCAGCATCAGGACCATCAACAGCAGCAGTAGCAGGAAGACAGGCCATTGTGCTATAAATATAAGTGCAAACAAAGTTCCAAAAAGCCATGAATTCCACCATTGTCAAGCTGAAAGTGTAAGCATCATGGTCAAGGAGCAGTATCAACTTAACAGCTTCAACATTGATATCATCTGTCACATGTTCAGAGACAGTAACCACCTCCTCAGAAACCACAATATCGAGAGACATAACTGCGCCAGAGGCACGCACAAAATCCACAGGTCCACCAACTGATCCGGACAGTACACGATCAGCAGCAGCATCAACTTCAGCAATTTCCTCATCCAAGGGCGGAGGAGCCGAGACAGTGGGGGATTCTTGCCGAGAAAACCCGGGAACCGAATCGTCAACCTCAATTAGTATCCGTTGCTTAAGTTTGGGGATCCAAACTTGCTTAGTTGTGCAGCTCCAAAAGGAATGTCCAATATCTCCACATCTGCGACAGCGAGTAATACGTGCTTTGGAAGGACACTCTTTGCGAAGATGACCAGCCTTGTTACAGAATCCACAAACAGGCTGATTTGTGCAGAACTTCTTTGTATGACAGACTGCTTGAATAATCTAGTGGAGATTGACACCATAGCCCTCTTTAAATCTGGAGATGCATAACAATGGAATGCTGCGGAGTTGTTAGTGAATGTGCAAACTGTTTAATATGTTAATCCTCAGCATAACTGTTTGTGTATCCCAGGAAGTTTCCCACACTCAGTTGAGCAACTGACTATATTTTGGAGGGAAAAAGATGAAGATTCAGAATGGGTGAGTCCTTATTTAGCTCGCTGCCATCTCTCAACTTTCATGACACTATTATTTTTATCCGTTTCTTAGACATTATTTTGCATGTGTTTGTTTATCGAGGAATGTATTACTGCCTCCTATCCCTATTAATTGCCGCAGATTTAGTACAACTACTAAAATCTGCGAATATGGATCGGAGGGAGCATATGATTTGTCAGTTGTCAGTAGTTATTTTGCATGTGTTTATTTCTCGGGGAATGTCTTATATGACTGTCAGTAGTTATTTGGATCACTCAAATGAAGGACATATCTGTACTAAGCAAATCCTTAGTTTGCAATTTTGTTAACTGATGAAAATCTTCCTCGAAAAAGAACTGATGAAAATCTTAGTAGGAACTAAGCTATTTTCCAACATATGGTATTTCTCATCTATGTGTAGACTGTAGACAGTAACAATTGGCAAAGTCATATTAATAAGTGATATCAATATATCTCCATGATTGCTCTTTGGACTCCTGGTCCCCTGCTGACATATGATATTCTTATTGCAGACTAAAGCAAATGATAATACTGATCTAGAAGAAGGATATGATAGTTCAAAAGATGAAGTTTCATCAGTTTCCTCATACAACCCTTCCAAATCAAATACAGAATTTCCCCTCAGGAACTCAACATCGACGCAGTCCTTGTCATCACGTCTCTCTACAAATGAGGCATTGTATTCTCAGGGAGAGCGCCCTACTTTCCCATTGTATAATGCAATTCCTCGATTGTCAGTGTCTGAGATTTCAGATTATCATGGTGGAGGTAAAGAATGAACCTTATAGTTTGGGGTTGTGCGAGAGCTGCAATACCATTAAAGAAATACCAACACAATACTGTCATGTTCTGTTCCATCAGATTCTGTCTGCCTCCCAGTTCATTAATGCGGTCTTCATTTTACTTATTCTATCACATCTTTTGAATGTTCTAGCTTCCCCTTTATTTTCATGTACAGGGACTATTCATCATAACTTTCGTTCAGTTTTCCTTAATTTTTCAGATTGAACTTATTTTTGGTATATCTCCTTTTTTTTAATCTGGCTTATTCGGTTATTCCCCTTTCTGTTTCACAACAGCAATAACAAGTCTGAAAGGAAAGTGTCAGATTTCCATGAGAATGCTACCTATTTGGCTTTTCCACCAAAGAGTCTGGATTCTGTATAAACAAAGTTGATGAGCACATACAAATGTTTAATGCTAAATGTATTTATTTATATCAGATAGCCTAATTACTTTCGCATTGGGTGTTTAATAATGAAGTAAATGGCACAAACAGGAGGTGTCACCTCTAAGGAAGCTATATCATTTCTTTTCAGATCATCATCCGTCAAACGGTCAAAGGTTTTCTCTAGATTCTGATCGCCCAAAAGATGACGTTGGACTCCCTCTCACGCCAAAACATGTTGAACCGTCTGGATGTAAGCCATCGTGTCTAAGTTATGTGTTTCTTCAGTTCATCATTGCTTCTTCTTTTCTAAATTTACATGTCATGTGACCAAGATTGATTTGGAATGCTTAGTTGCCTTTACAATTTTTCGCAGCAGAAGGTTTTATGAGAGGAAGATCATACAATATACGAATAGATGATGACGTCTTGCTTCGTTTCTCACCGAAGAATTCTGACTCAACTTATTACTTCGGTGATATGGTATTCTAATTAGCCTGTTACACTTGTTACTGTTTTACTGCTTTATCATTGTTAGAACTGATTACCTCGATTTACCCACTGCAGATTGGTGGGTCTCTCACTTTTTTTCATGGAACTGAAACTTGGAGATGTCTAGAGGTAAAAGACTTGACTTGAATAAATTATGTAGTCAATTTCGGATTTTTATATATAAGTAGTTATGGTACTTCACAGGTATCTATAACCTTGGAAACGTCAGAAACAATTAGTCCTCGTGTAATACATCCTTCAAGAAGGGTCTCACCGACAATAACCGAGGTATCTTTTCTGCAGCTAGCGTTGTGAACCATCATGAATTTTTTTCCTAACGCATTGTCAGTGTTACTTGGGAAATTCAGATGACATAACATTTTAAAAGAAATCCTTGTTGTAGATATTTCAGTTAACGACTTATGGACTGAAATTTGCTGTTAATGGCACCTGACCTACTCTTTGGTCTGTCTTCACAAGTTCATGAGATTGGTAGAAGCTTATGTTTGATGGTTAGCTACAGGGGCATCTCATTCTCCATGATCAGCTGCCATTTGTGCATGGAGTTTGATTATGACATTACACTTGGTCTTGTTTGTTGTGATTACTTTAGATGTGATCCATTCAAAAGTACCAATTTTGATTTTTGATAAATGCTACAATGAAGCTCTGCCTTCCATAAATGCCACACGGGGACTTAACATATCACAAAATTGCCACTCGATTTTGTGTTTCATATTTATTGGATGTAAATGCCCTCGTCTTCTACAGCTCCAAATGCCACGTCCTTCCTAGTGGCTGCAATGATAAACTGGCTTATATTCAAATAGCTGGATCTATTTGGATGTCAAACTTCTATGTTTTGTAAAACCAGTGTTGTTTTTGTTATCCAACCCTTTTGCTTTCTGATCTCTGTGAGCAGGTACACAGTGAACATCATGAAGTTGTTGCAGATCTTCATTAGACAAGCTTTCTCTTTTCAATTCCCATTGACGGACCGATGTCATTTGAGGTCTCTGTGCAGTGGTCTCTTCGATTTGAGTTCTTCACCACTCCTGCAGGAATGGACTCATCTAGGTATGTGGGCATGATGATTCTATTGGAGTTTTTTGTTGTTTTTATTTCCTTCCTTTCACTGCATGCGTTTACAGGAAGTTAGTCAACCATACTACCACTGAACATGTAAATGATTATATGACAGCGAGTTCCTTGAGACTAATTAGCTAAGACTACTTTAGGTGGCAGAGTTAATGTTTCTTTCTTTGTGTTCAGCGATTTTATTAGAAGTCTTATCCAGTACCGGTGAAATTGTAAATATTTCTAGCCTGTTGTTGCTAGCTCTGAGTCAATTCCGTTCTCTCTTTGGCAGATATGAGCATCCGCTTCTTGTTGAGAAAAGAGAGAAGGGTGACTGGGTCCTCCCAATAACAGTTTATGCACCTCCATTACGTAGACGAGCTACTCATGGAAGAAACGATAGATCTGTGTTAGTTGGAAATCTGTTCAACTCCTAAAGGTATGCGGTCTATCTATAACTAAGTTTTCAGCTATCTTATTTGCCAAAAGAGTTGCTTCGTGAAGCTTGAAAAGAATTTACCGGATATCGAAACATGTCAAAAGTAGTTGTTCACTGTGAGTTCTTATATGATCAGTAATTTGTAATACGAACTGAAGTTTGTGATCTCACTGTATTGCTGTCTACCTTCTGCTTGGTACATAGCTCTAGTTTAGTCGAACAATGCCTGTTTATTCCATCTGGTTTCTTGCATGTGCATCCAATTTCTAATGCTTACATCTGGTTTTATGTTAAACTATATCCAAGTCACTGCTTTGAATTAATATATCACAGTTGTATGCAGATGATCTGAACAACTAACGCCATCCTATTTTATCTCAGATGCACAAGTTGCTGCCGTCCTTTGATAATCGTACCAGGCATACGTCTGCGAGGTATGATATGTATGTAGTTCAGCATTCACAACTTGGCCGAGGTCATACGTGTAAAATACCTAAAACGCCAAAAGAACATTTTGAGTGAGGAGAAAGAAACGTGTTACACAAATAGTCTGCTTCTGTCGATATATAGTTCATCACCAGAGAACAGAACTCTTGTAATTCCATTGTTTTGTGGAAACCATACTTGACTCTACACTGGTTGTCCGGACTACACATATCTTGTTTCCTGAGGCTGCTGTCGCAGATTTGCAGCAAGCTTCAATGAATGAGTGTTGTCACCAAACTATATCTACTTTCATGGACTTAAAAATAAATAAATAAAAGTTATGTTGCCGACAGTTATACACAAATCTTATGGTATGCTGGAGATGCAGAGTTAAAGCTGTGCCAATCTTTCACTGCGGTTGTGTAGTGGTAGAGATGGAGTTTGAGCCGTGTTGATTTCTTCTGTCCTTCGGTGTCGAGTTGAGACGTGAGCCGTCATCTGTTTGGCGGTTTTGGCAGACTTTGGTACACCAATATGCTCAGTTTACTCGTGCGCCATATTGCTAGCTCGCCTTTATAAAATAGTCGTCGGATAGGTGCAGTCCCCGTTTTCTTTTCAGGCGACAAGAGGCGTTGTCTTCGAATACAAATGGTTGTCAGGCTTTCTCTCGCTCTGAACTCTGAAGCAAGCGAAGGCGGAGATAACAAAACTGCAACACAACAGGGTCAGCATCGTGCAGGCCACCGCGACGTGTGCATGAACAACTTGCTACGTTCGGTATCCTGTCACCTTACCTTGCTACCGATCTTTCTCACTCGCATACTGTCGTCTTGTTTTGGTTTTCCGGGCAAGTGGCCGGATACCTGTAGGCAACGAAACAAGTGACCTCGCCGCGGCAGTGCAGAGAGGCGATTTCTGAGCGTGCCTGTTTCGCCCACCTCGCCGGCGGCGATTCGGTCGTTTCCCTCCCTCCGTCGGCCGCTCCGGCAGCGGGAGGGTGGGGGAACACCGGATCCCGTCGTGTATATAGTGTAGGGCTTACTAGGTTTCCAGCCGGCGGCGTTGTGGAGACGGCGGCGCTGTCGGAGTGGATTTTGCAGGTGGGGGTCGTCCTCTTCGGCGGTGGATCTCCTCGGAGCTTCGTCGCGGGCCGCCCGCTCTTTCCCCGCTCGCAGCTCGTAGTAGCTGTTGTGTGGGGCCTTCCCTCACCGGAGTCCGTGGTGCGGCGGCTCCGGATGTCAAATCTGAAGAAGATCGTGCTGAGTTGCTGCAAGGTGATGGCGGTGACGGCGCAGGGTGGAGGTTCCTGTGGAGCCAAGCTTCGTCGACTTCCCGACCATGGAGGGGCTCTTTCTGTTCCAAGGCGTCAGCGGCGAGGAAGGAGTGGTGGCGGCGCGCCGGCGATACGTTCTGCTTCGTCTGCTTCATCGGGATCCTGGGGGCCTCGTTGTAATATCTTATGTTTTCTGGATCTTCTTGTAAAAGACATTGTGTAATTCAGTCGGTCTATCCCGCAAAAAAAAAAGTGACCTCGCCGCCGCCGCCAGCGTGTCTTGGAAACCGGAGAAGCTCGCCTGACCGGGAATTCAAGTCGAAAAGCGGTTTGGTTGGAAGAGGTGGCCTGCACCTGCCTGCCTACTGGGTTTGCAATCCTGCACATCCATCGCGAATCCGTCGCACCGAGAGGGCCAATGACTCCAAGACGACGCCTCCAACAAGGTAGTGACGCATCCGTCACCGTCGCCCGCTCCCGACGGAGCTTATGCTTTCACCCGGAAATCATCGGACCACTCTCGTCGGGCTGGGTGTCGAAGCTCCACAATGATGCAAACAAGAAAGAGAACGGCGCCCAAAAGGCGTCGCCATCGTCGGCCCGACCGGAGTCGGCGCAAGGCTTTCGCCCGGATTTCGACCCACCCGCAAAGCTCAGGGAGCAGCAAAGATGGCAGGGAGCCACCGTGGCCGACCACCAAGCTCCACCGTGCTGCACTCCTCCACACCCTGACCTCCTCCACGCGCGGGCCTCCTGCCAGCAGCGCCTCAACGGCTGGCCGTGCCGCCGTTCCCACACTCTGCCGCGCCGCCGCGACGGCCCGTAGGCCCGGCCCACTGCAAGCCCAGATGGGGCCCGCCGACGTCGCACCCCTCAGCTCCGCAACGTCTCCACGCCGACCTCCAGCCCTCGCGCAGCCCAGATGCGGCCCGCCCGGGGCCCAGATGCAGCCCCGCGCGCCCGGGCCGACGCCAGCCGCAACACGCCTCCGCGCCCCGACGCAGTGCGCCCGCGCCGCCGCGCGGCACCTCCCTCGCCGCGCCGCTGGCTCCAGCACACGACGCGCCTCCATGCCTGGAGCCCGAGAGGAAAGAGAAAAGAGGCCCCGCCACCACCTTCCCTGGACGCGCGCGGCTTTGCCGCCGCTGAGAAGGGAGCCCCTGGGCGGCCAGGCGACGCGGGGGGGGGGGGGGGGGGGGGGGTGTCGAGCAGATTAGCATCATCATCATCATCAACCCAGCTCAGCATACCTCGTGATCTTTCCCCGTCCCTTGGAAAAGTATTAGTCCTTTTGATAGTCGGCGTGTTCGAAACACGGGGATCTTTTATATGTGAACATGGGCAGTTCAATACTCGTTAGACAATTTACCACAACTTCGGTCGAAAATCCTGAACACGTAGAAAATTTTGAGCAAAACAAGAGGATGAAGTGCATGCTACCATTATGTTCTGCATTGGTAACATTATATGTATGTCCATACGATATCCCTTTGAGAGAAAACAAAGTACACTAGTAATAAAGCACATACGAGGACAGAATAAAATCAGTTTAAACTGGAACAGATGCAACGAATATATTGCCGTAGCTTCCTGATGTCTACCGCATGACATCATCACTCGAGGTTTCGAGGGTTGAATAGTTGGTGTTCTTTAGGAAGATATTGTTATTTGTGGAGAGGAAAATACAACCGAACTCGTTTCTCTATTGAACGTGAGAGAGAGATATACATGTTACATGGGCTGGGCCTCTATGGGCCAGAATACACACACACTAGATATACACTTAACACCCCCCCCCCCCCCCCAAACTTAAGGTGGATCAGGAGCATCAGATACACAAAGTTTGAGAATGTGAAAACTATGTTGATCACGAGTTTGAGCCTTCGTGAAGAAATCTGCAACTTGAACCTCTGATGGAACATACTGGAGCTTAATGGTAGATTGCTGACAATGAGATCGAGTGAAGGATGCATCCACACCAATGTGTTTAGTCAGCTCATGTTTGACAGGATCATTAGCAATTTGAATAGCAGCAGTGCTGTCACAGAGAAGAGGTGTAGGTGTCTGACATGAAACCCCAAGATCAGCCAATAACCAGCGAAGCCACACAATCTCTGATGTAGTAGTAGCAAGAGCCCTAAGCTCAGCCTCAGCGGTGGAGCGAGACACAGCAGTTTGCTTCTTTGATTTCCATGCAATGAGAGATGTTCCAAGAAATATGCAATAACCAGTGACTGAACGTCGATCAACGGGATCACTCGCCCAAGTGGAATCAGAATAAGCATGAAGTTGGAGCTGACTTGAGTTAGCATAGAACAAGCGGCGAGATGTAGTGCCCCTTAAATATCGAAGCAGTCGAAGTAGATGGCCATAATGTACCGAGGTGGGAGCACCCACAAATTGACTGAGAATATGAACTGCATGTGCAATATCAGGTCTTGTTATTGTGAGGTACACTAGACTGCCAACAATATGACGATATCGAGAGGAATCCTCAAGGGGAGTTCCATCGGTAGGACGCAATTGCAAGTGAAGTTCCATGGGTGTAGCAGCAATGCATGTGTCAGTGAGGCCAGCGCGCGAAATCAAATCCTGAGTGTACCTTTGTTGAGAGATATAGTAACCATCATCTGTGTGTTGGACCTCAATTCCAAGAAAGTAACTGAGGGACCCCAAATCTGACATCTTGAATTGCTCACTCAACTTTTTCTTGACAAAGGAAATATATCCAACATCATCTCCCGTGATCAGCATATCATCTACATATAGTAGAAGCAAGGTACGTCCACGCTCTGATGTATGAATGAAGAGAGCTGGATCATGCTCACTAGGAGAAAAGCCAGCAGCTCGAACCACAGAAGTGAACCTCTCAAACCAGGCACGAGGAGCTTGTTTGAGCCCATATAGAGCCTTTCGAAGGCGACAAACATGACCAGATGGAGCCTCAATACCTGGAGGTGGTTGCATATATACTTCCTCATGAAGATCACCATGAAGGAAAGCATTTTTCACATCCATTTGGGAAATTTTCCATGAACGAGTGACAGCCACAGCAATCAAAGTGCGAACTGAAGTCATGTGAGCAACTGGAGCAAAAGTCTCATCATAATCTCTCCCATGAGCCTGCTGAAAACCTCTTGCAACAAGACGAGCCTTGTACCGTTCCACAGATCCATCTGACTTGGTTTTGACCTTGTACACCCATTTGCAAGTGATAGGGACGGACCGAGAAGGTAGAGGAACCAAATCCCATGTACCAGTACCCTCTAGAGCTGCAAGCTCCTCGGACATAGCCAATTGCCACTCAGGTAGCACCACTGCCTCCTGATAAGTAGTGGGCTCATAAACTGCCCCTGCACAGAAATCATTGCGATATCTGCTAGGAATCTCAATAGAGGAGCGATCACGAAGAGCATACCTTGTTGTCTTAGAGGAGTCATCAGTGCAAGGATCAGTAGTACTGGCCGGAGGAGAAGACAAAGGAATGGATGATTGAATATCTGGTGAAACTCTAGGACGACGACTATAATGAAAAGGAAAACTAGTTAGAGGAGGAGCTGGTGAATCATATGCTGGACGTGGACCCGAAGACTGATCAGGTGCAGAATCATCGGAGAAGATAGGTGGAAGTGAAAGAAAAGAGGTAGATTCTAAAGTGGTTGATGATGAAGATTGAGTCGAAGGAGAATAGAAAAAGGGTTGATCCTCAACAAAAGTAACATCACGAGAAAAGCGAATGCGACGAGCAGAAGAATCATAGCAACGGTAGCCCTTGTGCTCTAGACTATAGCCAAGGAAAACACACTGAACAGACTGTGCAGTCAACTTGGTACGCTCGCGAGGTGCTAAAAGAACATAGCAAATACAACCAAAAACACGAAGATGGTCATACGTGGGAGGAGAACCAAACAAACTCTCACCAGGAGACTTGCCTTGAAGACGAGAAGAAGGCTGGAGATTGATAAGGTAGACAACAGTTGAGATAGCTTCACCCCAAAACTGAGTAGGCACAAAAGATGAAATTAGAAGAGTGCGAGCTGTCTCAAAAATGTGTCGGTGCTTGCGTTCAGCAACACCGTTCTGAGCATGAGCACCAGGACATGAGAGTTGAGGGAGAGTACCTTCAGAAGAGAGAAACTCACGAAAAGACGTAGACAGGTATTCCCCCCCAGAGTCAGAACGAAAAACACGAATCGCACTGGAGAATTGAGTATGCAACATGCACACAAAAGCCTTATATATAGAAATCAATTCAGAACGATGCTTCATGAAATACACCCAAGTATATCGAGAGTGATCATCAATAAATATGACATAATATTTGTGACCACCTTTTGAAACAAAAGGAGAGGGGCCCCATACATCAGAGTGCATCAAATCAAAAAGATGGCTAGAATGAGTAGTGCTAGAGGGATACCAAGTCTGTGGGGACCCCGGACTAGCTGTCCGAAATACCCGATTATGCTTAACACAACGATCCCGTGATCAGTCTGTCGTTGCACATAATCCGAATTGGATACCAAAGTTTACATCCATTACAGTACCGAATAGAAAGTCTTACATAAATGGTCATTTAGACCAAGTTCTTACATAGGTGCCTTCAAGGGCCAAACCAAAAGATCAGCGGAAGCTACGGCGTAGTAGACATCATATTCTAACGATGACAACCCGACAGGCAGCTGACTTGTGGAGATCCTTAGTTGGCGTAGAAGTCGCCATATTCCTGCTCGGCGTACTGCTCCTCCTCGTAGTCTGGCTAGGTCAATAGCCAGGGACGAAACCAATATGAGTACATTTGAATGTACTCGCAAACTACCCCAACATGAGTATGCAATAGTTTTATTTTAGTTGACAACTTTTATCTATTTTAAACATCTCTATATCTTTATTGAAAAAGGTAAGAAGAGTTTTATAACTATTTTTGAAAGAAACCACCATCCCATTTGTTCACCAAAACTCCTCCTGTTTCTGACCATGGCTCACCATGGTCCATTTATTTCAACAACTCATGCCACTCCATGTGGTATAGCTGTGTAATACCATCTCCAATTCAGTTTCTTTTTAAACTTAAAAACTTTTCCAAAAACTTGCACATGGTCAAAGTAGGGCCTCCCAACTGTCCATATCCGAGGACTCGGCTATTCGAATAGTTTTACACTCTGCAGAGGTAGCACGCTTTTCCCACATCCATCCGGCAACTCATCGTGTCCGCCACGTCTCGCCATACAGGGTGTATGCGAAGTAAGCCGCCGACCATAGCCTGTCCTTTGCTCATGCTAGTATAGGATCCTTCCCATATGACACTTTCCAACACACTTAACCCAGCCCTTCGGAATCTAAGTGTGAGGACTCACAGGTTTTGTCCGGCGGTTTATGGTGGAACCTTCAATCCTCCTCCTTATCTTTCATAGAGTTTGAGCGAGGACCCGGGTCAGGGGTAGACCAACACACTATCCCCTCATGCATGACGGAGTCATCTCCGTCGATGAGGTATCCAGTACTAATATGAGCAAACTATATGGCTAAGCCTTTTCCCATATGTGGTGGATGTGGTCGCACAGGGTATCGGATGGTTGACGTAAGTACAAGGACACACTGTGCATTTTTCATAAACATCACCATTTTCCTCTTCTCCAGTCCAACACCGACATCTCGGTAATTCATCATCTCACAAGTAATTTCAAAGGAGTTTTGATAAACCATATTTGTTTTTTTCCCATCCTATAATTTGATATAACAATCTTTTATTTCTACATAGGTGGCAAAATAATATCCATATACTTTTGAAATGGGATTTTATAAATCTTGCTTTGAGAGTAAAACATGTTATGAAAGTAGATGCATATGTTTGTAGTGCAAGCTCAGAGAATAGCTTGCCTTGCTTGGCAAAGTGATCTTGCTCTTGTTCTTCAATTTCAGCAAACTCTCCTTCCTCGATATATCCGTCAACGTTTTCGTCTAATTAATAAACAAACAATGCAAACAATCACTAAGCTATACAAGCAATCATCTCAACACAACAATCAAAAACATCACACATAGATGCTGCACACATCAAACCATACAATTTGGTTTCAAAATGTTTGAATTAAACATTATTTGTTTATGTCCAAATTATGGCAGAAACTTGTTAAACATGTTTAATTCCACAACTTGAGTTCTGTTGGTCACAAAAATACAAACTAAAATTCTATAGAAAGCTACTGATGTGTAGAAGACAACACAATTTGATTTGGTTCAATTGGAGTTACTAAACTCCCTACACATTTGTTTGAATCCAGAAGCTTATTAATCAAGTTTTGGCTACCATTTAAATTCTATTGCTTCAAAAATTAAATCCTTTTAGGGGTACTTAACATGACTAAATGTGACCTAACAAAATTGGTCCTAATTCATTTGGGTTTACCAATTAACATTTTTAAATGTTTGAGTGCAGAAGAGTATTTAAACTTCAACTGAATAGTAAACAAATACTATTGCACAATTAATTCTACCAAAATTAGGGAAGCTAATACATGGCAGTACTAAGCTAGAAAAATTGGTTTGGAATTATTTGGACTAACAGAGTATCAGAAACAAACAAGTTTAGAATTTAAACCTTCTGTAGTATTTTTAATAATACTTTTTATTTATTTAATTAAATGACATGAGACCAATTGGGTTGGTTAAACAATTTCATAAGCTTTCCAGAACAATTGAGTTTGATTTATTTGGATTCCTAAATCTTGATTTATTAAATTTCAAAGTCAGGACCAGTACTGACTTCTCAGAGAGGAATTTAAATTCGAAATTAAATCTCTCTGGATAATGTTGAAAAGGCTGACAGGTGGGACCTACACGTCAGCGACAGAGTAAGCGGTTGGAAATTAATAAAATCCTGACGAGGGGGCCCGCCCGTCAGTCTCTCTCTCTCTTTTTAAAACACGAAACGGTACGCAACCGTTGGATCGAGATCCAACGGTCCACGTGCGACGCGACGACGGCGACCAAAATTTGGCGGCGCTGCCGCGCCGGCGGCGATGTGGTGGACGGAGGTCTCACCTAGGGGGCACGGGAGGGCACGGTGATGACGCGAATCGACGGCGGTGGTGAGGTGGAAGCTCCTGGATGAGTCCTACTTGCTGGGACGGAGCGGAGCGTCCACGGCGAGCTTCGAACTTCCCGCGGACACGGCAGCAACTCCGGCGATGATCCCCCGGCGAATCTGGACACAATCCAGAGGGAAAAAGGGTGCGGTGAGGGCGGTGAAGCAGAGGGAAGTAAGTGCAGGCCAGAGAGGAGAGAATGGGGGAGCAAGGCGCTGCGGCCATGACCGACCTTGACGGCGGCAGTGGCTGCGGCGGTGCACGGCCTCCCGCGGTGCACAGACGAATCGAGAGGGAGGAGTGAGGGAGTGAGGTGGTGTGGTGCTTCCAGAGGGGTGCGGGGGTGGCTTTATAGGGCAGGGGCCGGCGTTCGTGGACGAGGCGCACACGGCGACGTCCATGGCGCACGGGAGTGGATCAATTCCACGGCGGTGGTGCGAGGGACGTGGACGCGCGGTGTCGAGCGGGGTCCGGACACGTTCTAGAAGGGCTCGGCCAAGTCGTGCGTGTCGAGGTGCAGCGAGTGCGGTGAATTTGGGTCGGCGACGGCGAGGTTGCCACGGCGATGCGGAGGGGACAAGGGCGGCGTCGGGGCAAGGGGGCGTGCTCTGGGCTTCTCCTCTGCGAGCAGAGGTTGCAGAGGCACGGCGAGCGCGGCAGGGGGGGCCTGGGCGGCTCGGAAACGGCGATGCACGGCACGGCGACACGGCGGCACGTCGGGGCGAGGGAGAGAGGTAGGGGATGACGTTTTTGCAAATTGCCCCCTGCCTCCTCTGCGTTGATGATTTTCCTTTTTCTTTCTTCTATTTACATTTCCGTCCTTCTGTTTAAACCAGAAGCACTTCTTGATTTTATTTGAGGTACTAAATCAATTTATAAAAATTTGCCAAAATTTGTGGGGCCTCACCATAGTGTACAGAAGCTCCACAAAATTTGGTTTTGCAAAATAAAATGTTTTGCAACATTTTCTTTCATAGTACTTTGTTTATGTTATTTTAATTTATTTCAATTTGCTTTGATTTTGGTATTTTGTTTTCTTTCTTTCTTACTAGTGTTTACTAGAGCAAACATTCACACAAACAGCAAGAACAACAACTCAAGTAACAAGAAGCAATTAACATACAATAAACAACAAAAAGTTTTTGTTGGCTCTCATTTTTGGAACATAATATTGATAATATTTTTGGGATGTTACAGTATGGTAGTTGAATTTGCTTGCCTAGCTTACATCCCTTACAATGAAAACCAGAATCTACAGGGACCCGACCCAAAACACCTTGCTGAACAAGAGTAGATAAACGAGAACCACACAAGTGACCTAAACGATGATGCCACTGGGCAAACGAAAGAGACGAAGTAGAACTTGATGTAGATGCTGCAGAGCGAAACAACGATGCAGTGGAAGCCGAAGGAAGGTGCAAGTTGTTAAGGATGTAGAGGGATGTGGATCCTCTACGGCGATGGCCAGTTCCAATGATCCTCTTGCTCTGACGATCCTGCACATAACAAGAGGAGGCATCAAAACCAACAAAATAGTTCATATCAGTAATCTGACCAACAGACATAAGGTTCATGGACAACTGAGGAACAAAAGAGATGTCCGAGACAGTAAACTTTGATGTGCAAAGAGAACCCTGATGGGTAACAGAACAAGATGTACCATCAGCAGTCTGAACAGATGCACCATCCTTCACTGGCTGGCAAGACACAAGCTGAGAGTGGTCGGATGTCACATGAAAAGAGGCGCCAGAGTCCAAAACCCAAGGCTGAGCTGGAGCCACAGCAGACTGAGAAAGAGCAGACACAGAAGCACTCCTAGCTGATGTTTCAGCGACAACAGCAGAAGGCCTCACAAACTGAGGCTGAGCACGGTTAGGTGCAGGACGCTGCTGATCCTGAAAGGCTCCTCTTCTAGCATAAAACTGAGCTAGCAACTCTGGGTGAAGCTGGAAACAACCAGCCGTGTTGTGTCCTATCTTCTTGCAATGAGGGCAGATGTCACGCGACGGAGGTCGCCATGTAGCCTTGGAAGGACCTGTCCGGTGAGGAAAACCCAAAACAATGTTGGGTAGAGACGGTGTATAAGTCGTAGCCAAAGAACGAAGACGAGTCTCCTCAGCAATCAGACTAGCAAGAGCCTCAGTCAAAGTGGGAGAAGTAGTACGACCAAGGAGTTGAGTGCGGATGTTCTCATATTCCTGCCTCAGCTTCATCACAAACTGGTACATGAGTGTTCGCTGTTCAAATTCTTCCTTAGCCACACAAGATGTGCAACCAGGGCTGCTCTTTGGAGTCATGGAGCTAAGTTGGCCACTAATGCGAGTGAAGGCAGCATAGTACTCATCCATGGACATGTCATTTTGCTGAGTACTGTTTAAATTCTGCAGCAAGGAGAAATGAAGTGCACCACTAGGCTGAAGATACCGCTGCTCAAAATATGTCCAGATTTCCTTGGCTGATGTGTGATGCTCAAGGCTCATCCGGAGAGAAGGGTCAACACCCAAAACCAAGGCTCCCATCACACGATCATTAGCCTTTTGCCAAGATTTCTTTGCTGCTTCATCATCTCGAGTAGATGGATCATCGGTCAAGTGAGAGGAAAGACCAGCAGCTCTCACAACCGTCCTAGCTGAGAAGGCCCATTCCCGGTAGTTTGAGCCATCGAGCTTCATGTCAATAGACATGGAATCTTCATTTCTTGCCATGGCAGCAAACAAAGTACTGAAATTGGACAGCAGCAGTAAAAAGGACAACAGCAGCAAGACAACAGCAGCACAGCTACTAATATCCGGATTCAGGTCCGGAAAATTCCGGAACTGACACTGATACAATCCGGATTCAGGTCCGAAAAATTCCGGAACTGACACCGGAAAAATCCGGAATGATTTCCGGGCCAATACCGGGCGAAGACCGGATGAAACTGGGTGAGTCCAGTAGCTTTTTCGCCGATCCGGAAGAAAATCCGGAAAAATCCGGGATTGATACCGGAAAAGTCAACACTCACTGTGAGATCGAGTTCGACGATGTGCGGAGACGCGCGGAGCTCGCGGAGCTGGAGAGGAGGCGATGCGCGGCGGAGATGCGCAGAGATGCGTGAAGACGACGACGGCGCAGGACGACGAAGGATGCGCGGGACGACGGCGATGACGGGACGACGATGCGCGGCGATGACGAAGGATGCGCGGGACGACGGCGATGGCGGGACGACGATGCGCGGCGATGACGACGGAGATGACGGCGGCGATGCCGCGGAGACGACCGGTGAGTCCGCCGGAGTCAGAACGTCGGCGAGGACGGCGACGGAGGCGGGACGCCGGAGACGGCGATGGTGAGCTCTGATACCATGTTATTTGTGGAGAGGAAAATACAACCGAACTCGTTTCTCTATTGAACGTGAGAGAGAGATATACATGTTACATGGGCTGGGCCTCTATGGGCCAGAATACACACACACTAGATATACACTTAATAGATATCTCATTGATAAGCCTGCTTCCAACCGATACAGGGAAGTTTGCAATAAGAAACGAGATGCCCGTCAGCTCTAATGATGGTTTATTAGCGCATCTCTTTCGATAACACGGCTGATCAGGACCACCATGTTGTGGTTGGCTATTGGTACAGCCTCAAGGCCAGCAAGTTGATGGTGCTCCAATAGTCCAATTGTTAGCTTCCGACTAATCAATCGCATAGCTTTCAACTGTCATTGTGCTAATATAATTAGTTTACCCAGCAAAACAGTTTTAGTTTTTAAGTCCACGTCTTGCCTAAACGGGTAATTAATTAGCTGTCAACTAGTTCCCATGATATATATTTTTTCTATCTCCTAGTTCTATACTCGAAAGCGAAGTTCTCCGTTTCCTTCTTTTGTAAATCCTTTGCACACTTATGGATTGTAATTAGTTCCATTAAAAAAACTCAACAGCCAAAAAAATAGAGCCATCAAAACAAGAAGCAGAATGTGGTTAGGAACATATGACACGGTATTTGATGTCAAACTGTTAAATACTAGCAAGTGTGGGAAGGTCGGTAGCTCTCACGCCATTGTAGGAGCTGATCCGAAAATGCCGAGTAGCTATCATGAAAAGTCTACCTTTAGCAGTGTGGATAACTGATTTGTAGTACCCACCTTTGTATAAACTGCCAAGAAAAGAACCACTTGGACAATTTTCTAAGGCCAACCTTTTAGTTTGGCAGTTGGGTGGAAACAACTGCATTCAGGGAACAAAGAGACACCACCACCCAAAAGTTCCTTCTTGGACATATATTTGATACTTGCATTGGACATTTGGACTTTGTGAGAGGCCAGTGGGATGGAGATGGATATCCATCATCTTGGAGAGCCATTGATAATTGAGTAGATTTCCTGCAAAAAGAAAGAAGATAATTGAGTAGATAATCATACAAAGTACCCGTCCTTTACTTTAATGGGTCCATCATGTTTTGTCTAATAGTCACAGTTTTTTAGTATGTGTCCTCGATTCGAAATGATCGAGTGGTATATCGGAGTATACTCAACATTCTGTGGTTTCTTTTATGCTAAATTTTCCTAGATACAAATAACTTCCCCAGATAAGGACCTAGAGAAAAGTAGGCATGATGTTCTTAGGTGTGGATGTAAGGGGGACGCCGGACGCATGCATGAACCCAGCATTTTCCACAGAGAAAGAAATTAAGGACATGAGAATGACATAGAGATGAAATTGATAGGTGGTAGACTTTGAGAGAGTTCAGGTGGGCATCGATCTAGCTAATGAGGATAGCAACTTCTTCGATGAAATTAAAGGCTGAAAGTGAGATCAAGGGTTGCTAACTTCACAAAATATCCTAGGATTTTTGTTATACAGGTAAGATGCATCATAGAGGAGTACCCGATATCTCTGCGAGTCGTTTGTTTGACTAGGATCTCAATGAAAACTAATTGTCAAGTATATTTGGGCACCCATAACTTGGTCTGAATTTACGTGGTACCCTTGCCTTCAGCACGGCTATATCCGTAGGTTCTGAAGTACACAAGTACTACATCTCAGATCGGTAAAATTATATGCATGCCATTCTTCGCAATTGAGGACAAATTAAATAGAACCACTGGATTTTGTTTAAGATACCCGAGCAAACAAAAGTTGCTAAACTACTTAACTAGGGATTAGCCTATGTAAGCATCATTTTCTGCCAGCGTACTTACACATCTGCATATTGATAATGGCAACACATAACCGGACTAGACAAGACTCGACCAAGAAGATTGCTATACAAAATACAGTCATGCCCATCATTTTGCAATTATTAAACAGAAATAAACACCACCTAATTAGAGCACCCTTTGGCAGGTCTAGCTACTAAAAGAACTGTGCACAGCCAAATTGATGGAATCATGGAGCTCCATCTTGTGCACACACAAGAGAGAAACTTTTCAGTTGTCATCACTTATCAACATGGTGCTTTTTTTCCCCCCATTCCAATAATGAAGAGTAGAATGACCATCAAGAATCCAACTACAATGCGGAAGCAGAAGTTCCCTGATCATGATTTAGTTCACAATATCACTGTTATATTTGCTCCAAGTGTCACATTCAAGATAGAACATGTTAAGAACAATTATTTACATTCCAGAGATCAAGACAAATGTAAGCATCCAAATTGATCATTTCTGATTTCCTTCGATGCTCATGATCTCATCCTATCCCACCAGTGTACCTTACATAATCACTTTTTTCAAATCATGGGTGCAAGAACTTCCACCCCCACTATAATTATGTTCATCTAAACGAAGGGAAGAGAAAAAAGAATCCAATTCTCTCAACCAAAGTGCAAAAATCCCCACAACAACAACCAAAAACAGATCACAAAGAAAACAGCTCTAACTACCTAATTAAGCCAGAAAGGACGAGCACATTTCACCAATCAAATCCCTTCTCGACGACCCAAGCGCAGGCTGCAACAAGTCAGGGGCCATCCCCTGGAAGACGTCCTCCTCCAAGAAGCTCAAGAAACCCCAGGGTTGAGGTCCATCCACAGCTCGCCCAAGTCAAGGTCGCCGCCGCCGAAGTCGAACCCTCCTTCCTCCGTCTTCACCACCTCGCACTTGATCTTCTTCCTCCTCCTGTTCTCCTGCCGCACCATGAAATCGTCGGCCAGCGCCGGCAGCCTCTTTTTCTGTGGCTTCTCCTCTACCGGCGAAGGAGGCGTCGGCGCCGTGGTTACCGTCACCGCCTTTTTGTCCTCGTCGTCCTCCGCGTCGCAGGCAGGCTTCTGGTGCTGCCTCCCGGTGAGCCGCTGCACGATGTCCCGGAAGTTGGCGACGTCGGTCTTGATGATCTCCGGCGCGATGATGTGGATGATCCTTATCGCAGGGCGCGTGGTGGCAGTCCTGGATGACACCGTCGCGTGGTGGCGCGAGGAGCCCATGTGCTGCTGCACCAGCGGCGTTGACGGGCTCATGCTGCTGTGGTCGTACGCGTGCTCCCCCATTGAATTGCGAGCGTAGGCTGTGACAGAGATTAGAGAGGCCGGAGGAGGAGAGATGAGAGATGGAGAGCTAGGAAGGAAGATGAGAAGCGGGAGGGGGAGGCGTGGAGGTATATATGGCGGATGGAAGGAAGGAGGTGACTTGCAAGGATGGTGAGGAACAAAACCGGTCTCTAGCTCCAAGGTTTGAAATATAGTGGCAGAAGTGATGTCATGAACGGAATTGGAGAGAGTGTAGTTTAAGATGTCGGCCTTGATTTTGTTTTGAATTGTGGGTCGGCCTTGTTTTGTACTGGTATGTACGGCACTATCTGCTGTTGGTCGCCATGTGGAATTTCAGTTTTTCTGGTTTGTTTTGAAGTGATTGTGAGTTGTGAGACATGCTAACATCTAGAGAAACTTGAATTTTTTGTACTGGCCGGTATGTAAGAGGATCTCTTGAAAACTGGTTTTACGGTTTGTAAAATCATCGCGCAGAACAGATACGACAAATTGGTACTCGAAATTTCGAAACAAAATCTTCGCGCTAGAATTTTGATCAAACATAGTTCAATAGAAGCAGAAGCAAACAAAGTTCATACAATTCATACTAGACACAAGGCTAGATTTAAACAGCAAACAAATCTAGCCGGGCACAAACCAAATGGGCCGCTGTCGGGCCGTTGGACTAATTGCCGGAAGAGCGCCGGAGGTCGCGCAGGACTAGGCGCTAGTTGTGCTCCTCCTTCGCCCACTACTGCGGTGCTCGGCGTTTTTGTGGAGGTTGCGCCTGAGGTTCTTTGCGTTCACCGTTTCAATCAGTCAGGAGCATGAACGATGCCGCTTCTCCGCACGAATGACAAAGCATAGAGACTTCTCCCGAATGTGATACATCAACTCGTCTTCGTCGGTGATTGTGGCGAACTCCCCGGCATCGTCGTCGGTGGGGTCCGCGGTGAGGGAGGAGTAAGAGTCGTTGTCGGTTCGTCGTTGGAGGAGGCAGAGTACTCCAAGGCCAGGCACGACGACCACGCCAACACACCGTCGAGGCCGACATCGCTCGGAGGAGGTGCACCATCGAGGTCGGCACCGCTGAGGCCGACGAAGCCACCAAGACCATGCTATATTTCTCGGCGGATGGCAGAATTTCTGGTTGGAGGTTGGCGATTTCGCGACGGAGGAATCCAGGGGCTAGCCTTAAATGCGGCACTGTACTGAACATATAACGGCGGTGGCGTGGATATAGTGTGCAGCAGAATAATTTTTTTACGTGCCGGGCCGACATGCGATTTCTGGGGGTTAGAGAATCTGCTCGAGATGCTCTAACTGCATTACCCGCCTTCTATCGCCTTTGAGAATTTTAGGTTGTTTTATATGACTGGTTGACATGCATATGTAGTATGATTTTTTTTTAAAAAAACAGGGAGGTGTTCCCCGATTCCATTAAAATGGAAGCACGATGTAGTATGATACTCCCTCCGTTCATATATATAAGACGTTTTAGCCTTTTGACACATTCATTTGCATCTACATATATCTAGACACATCTTAGTGTGTATGTACACTCTTTTTGGTTTGCACCTAGTCAACATGTACACTATCTAAAACGTCTTATATATGAACGGAGGGAGCACAAGGTAACATTTTTTCTAAGTAATCTCCAAGAAGAACGTTACACTGCATCCCCTCCTTCATATCCATCGTTTCACGGTGTTTAGCTTTCTCAAAGCCCACGAGCTGTGATCAAGGATTTTCCACGGAGTCAGTAGTGTGGGCACGGGCGTTCAAATTACTTTCAACATATCGCTGTGGGATACCGATCAGGTGAGTCGCGACCGATCATTTACCCCGGGGCCCGCGTGCGGTCGCGAGTCGCGACGACTTTTCTCAGTTCTCATCACCCATCAGGTGAGCGATCAGGATCTCGTTGGTCTGATGGGGTGAAGATGGGAGAAAAGTACATTAGCTAAAAACAAGGATATTTGAAGGATATTTAACAAACTTAAACGAAATTTGACAAACGACATTTAACAAACTTAAACGAAATTTAACTAAATTTAAACTAAACCCTACACCCTCTAGCGGCTCTGCCGGCAGACGCTCGAGAAGGAAGCCTAACCCGGCGACGGCGAAACCAGCTACACGACAGCGTTGAGGAAGATGACTCTCCCGGCGGCGGCATGTCTTGCATGCCTCAATGATCTCCGGTCGCTGCGGAGGAAGTATCCTCTGCGCCGCCGTCGTTGAGGCTTCTGGTTTCACCCGCGGCGGCTCCGGCCTTGAGGAACGTCTCCGGGTCGCCGCCGTCGCCGAGCGTGGTGGGGTTTGATCTAGCGGCGGCGGAGAAAGGCCTCGATAACGGCATTCATTCCCTCCCACTCCGGCTCTGGCCAGTCGCCGCCGCTGTCCTTCTCTGCTGGTGCCGGTGCCGGTGGTGGGGCAGGTTCTTGCACCCTCTCCTCCGGTGCCCGTGACGCTGTTGTCGCCGACAAGGGGAGGTCAGGTATCTCGTCGTCGGACGACGAGCGGGCGCGCTCATCGTCGAAGTGGAACTACTCCAGCGGCGGCTCCCGCATGTCGCTGGGGAGGAAGAAGGAGCCACGACACGCCTCGTGCTCCGCGTCTATCGTGGCGTCCCAGTACGGCGGCGAAATGGAGTAGAAGGGGTCGGCGCGCTGCTCATACGACAGGTCCCTCCACTGCCGCATGATGTACTCGAGGCGGGGCCTGCCGCTGAGCGGCGGTGCCACCGGCACCTTGACGACGTTGAGCACCCACCCTGGTGGTAGCACAAAGCCGTCTGGCACCGGTATGTTGTGTCGGCGGTAGACCTCCACCTCCTCCTCTGACAGCGTCGTCGGAGGCCTCACCACGTGGGAAGAGCTAGCCGCGCCTCCAAGGAAACCACACGACGACAGAGGGTATGCCGCCAGTGATTCTCGGGATGAGCTGCCCTGCTCAGGACGGCGGCGCATGAAGAGGTCCGCCTCGCGCTGCTCCTCGCGGAGGGGTTCCTGTGCCACGTTCCACTCCTGCTCCTCGCGCCGCATCTCGCGGGCAAACACATGCCCCATCATCCGCTCCTTGTTGAGGAGGCGTTGCTGCTCGAGGTGCTCGTGGCGGCGCTCGGGGGTCATGGCGGCGGCGGTCATGGTGTTGGCGCGCTCACGCCGAGCATGACGGTCCGCGGCCATCTGCTGGCGGCGGACAACATCCTCAGCGCTCTGCTCCGGTCGCGGCTTGCGGCTAGCTGACATGGTGGCTAGGGTTTTGGTGGGAGAGGCGAAGTGTTGTGTGTGGAGAGGAGACGCGCGCCGGGCGCCGTTTTAAAGCCGGTGGAGACCGGAGGAGGCCAGTGGCCGCATTAACGCCACCACCGGTTCGTCTACCACGTGCATTGATGACGACGACGCGTGCGCGCCACCGCCTGACCTTCCAGTGCTGCGCTCGACGTGTCGTCTGCGCCCGCCTTTGGAGCCGCTGCGTCATTAAAACGCACAAACCAGTCACAATAAATCCGCATGACCATTGTGTCGCTGACCCGTCGGCCCCGCCCGTCAGGATTCGACGAGGCGCGTGTTGCCGCGGTTGCTGGCACGCCCGCTTGCGTCCCAGAACCTGGGCGTGAAGCAGGGTTGCCGGACGCTGTATTGTGGCGTGCCGGCAACATTTGAGCTATTGGGCGGCCGATTTCGTGCCGGCGCGCCCAATAGGCCTATTGGGAGCGCAGTTGGGCGCGCCGGTGGAGATGCTCTAACCACCTAATTACAAGAATGAGTTTTTTTTGACATGGATTACAAGAATGAGCTGACTTATAACAAGAAAACACTTGACAATGCATGGGATTTTTTTTCGTTTGGCTCCCGCGTCGCTTCGCTCTTGGGCGACTCGGCTCAACTGCCAAGGATGATGGCGGCCAGAATCTCGCTACTTTGCGTTTCTTGCGACGATCCTCGGATTGTAGGACGGAGCCTCAGAAGGTGATGACGACATCCGTCCTGACAACGGGGATGCACACTGGTGATGTTAGTCATCCTCCTCGGTCGCGCGGGCGGCGAGGAGGCGGTGGATGGTGGTCATGGCGTGGGGGTCGCCATGTCGTCCTTAGGTGCCAGATCTGAAGACGACGACCTCGTCCCATGCCTTTCCCATCCCGCTGGCTGTGATACATCTCAAACGTATCTATAATTTTTGATGTTCCATGCTTGTTTTATAACAAATGCTACATGTTTTATTTAAAGTTTATATCATTTTTATGCATTTTCTAGATCTAACCTATTACCAAGATGCCACAGTGTCAGTTCCTGTTTTCTGTTGTCCTTTTGTTTCAGAAAAACTAGTCAGGAAATATTCTCGGAATTGGACAAAATTTCACGGAGATAAGTGTTATGAAGATACGAATACGGAGTCCAATGGACACTTGAGGTGGCGACCCAGGGGGCCCAGACGCCACCTCGGAGTGGATGAAGGTGGGGCCGCGCCGAGGGGTCGTCTGGCGCCCTCGGGTGCCTCCTCACGGCGTCTCTTCTCCTATATAATCTCCTCGTCCCGAAAATCCTAAACACCCGATCAAATTTCCAGAAATATATCCGAGGCCGCCGTCGTCGCCAACCCTAGTTCAGGAGGGTTTTGAAGGTCTTCCCGGCACTCTGCCGGAGGGGGAGATCATCACCGGAGGGCTCTACACCACCATGCCTGCACCCGGACTGATGCGTGAGTAGTCTACCATTGGACTACGGGTCCATAGCAGTAGCTAGATGGTTGTCTCTTCTCCTTGTGCTACCATGTTTAGATCTTGTGAGCTGACTAAAATGATCAAGATCATCTTTATGTAATGCTACATGTTATGTTTGGGATCCGATGAATTGTGAAGTTATGATCAAATTTGTTCATCTATTTATCTATATGTTTTATTTACGATCTTGCATGCTCTCCGATGCTAGTGGTTGATTTGGCCAAGTAGTTGCTAGTGTCTCCAAAAGAGTGTATTTATGCTAGATAGTGAGTTCATGTCTCCGGTTAGCTGGACTCGAATGACAGAAACGACTAAGCCTCTAGATGTGATGTTGCCACTAGGGAGAAAACAATGATGCTATGTTTACGTGTCATTTGCATTGTTTACATTACACACTTTGCTATTGCAATTATCTGTTACTTGCAACTTAATACTTTCAGGAGACACGGATGTTATCCTGAGAGTGGATTATTAGTCATAGATGCAGCTAGCAAACGGTCTATGTATTTTGATGTAATGCCAATTAAATACTACAATGAACTTTAACTTGTCATAATAACATTGTCATGTCATACAATTTGTTAATTGCCCAGCTGTAATTTGTTCACCCAACATGTTTGTTTATCCGTTTTATGGAGAGACACTACTAGTGAACTGTGGACCCCGGTCCATTCTTTTACACTGATAAAAACACCGTTTCCACTGCTTTCCACCATCATTTGCTCGCTGTCCATTTTTGTATTTATATTTATTTTCCACACCATATGTTTAATTCTTTGTTTTCAGCAAGCCAGGGAGATTGACAACATTCTTGTTTCGTTGGGGCAAAGTGAGTTTTTTTTCGTGTGCAGGTCCATGCTAAAGCTACAAGCGCCAGAGTGATTTTGGCACCATGTTGAAACTTTTCCAACTCCTACTGGATTGATAACCTTGGTTTTGTTCTCAAGAGAAAATTGCTGCTGAACTACTTCATAGCTTCCTTTTGGGGTTTCCCAACGAATGTGTGTTCCACGTAATCGATCAGTTGTGGATTTCGGCGTGCTAGCCGGATCTGTAGCCTAGTCGGGGCTCTGCTTGGGAGATTTTTTTTGGCCGATGGAGACGGTCATGGCGCCGACGATGTTTCAGACACCGTCTTCCTCCTTGTAGGGGACGCTGAGATACATCCACCTGAAAACCCTAAATCCTTCCGGTTAGGCGACGCCGATGTTCTGGCATCATTTCCTTCCTAGAGACACCGCCTTGGGACTAAGTAAAGGTGGCCGTGTTGCATGTGGTTCATGGTATGATTGTGGCGACGTGTTTCCTGAGGCGCTGGGGTGCCGTGTTCAGTCAGAGTTCCTCCTCTGCTTATTGTGCTCGCCTTCCACATGTGGTTTTGTTTTCCGACGACATCTTCTTTTCATATGTGTGTTCAGAAAACGGCCTTTGTGAGATGTGGTCTTTCACGGCTACGTTGTTGCCATTTTTTTTGCCGTGTCTTCTTTTGGTGATATCATCCAAAAGCTTGCATCTGACCGGGTGGTTGGTGTCATCGTATCGGCATCGTAGATAGGACACGGGGTGCACTAGCCGAAAGTAGAATGTGGGGGTGAAAGGTGAAGTCGTCCGGGTTGAGATTGAACATGGCGGTTTACCCAGCTTCAGATCTCACACGGCGGCGAGAGCCTACGTGCTGCTATAACTCACTATAGCGGTAAAAAATTCGAACCCTGCTCACAAATTCGAACCAACTCGGTAAAAAATCTTGTTTATGTTCATCTTGAGCCGCCCCATAAACCGCCACTAAGGACCATTCAAAACTATCCCTTTTTGATGTTAGATCAAACTTAACGCACCTATCTCCATTATTTACCCCTTTTACCGAAAGAGTTTGTAGGTTAATACCAACTAGTATACCCCCTGACCTCCCTTGTGACAGTAGGCAGTACCGAGCAAAGTCCAACCCAGCTGAAAAGGAGCTGAGAAATTATCTCTGCTAGTTTCTTGAATAGCAAAGAAGTCTAGCTTGTGTTCTCTTATTGATTCATGAATGAACCAATGTTTTCTTGTATCCCAAACCCATCACAATTCCAAAACCAACCTTTCATTTTGGTTTATAAATTAGTTTTTCTTTTTAAACTTAGCACTTCGACGTACTGCATAAACTTCACCAACAACTTTTTTATTTCTAGCCCGAGAACTCCTAGTCACCTGAGAAGGGGGATTCTTGTGATCCGTGGCTGCCTTAGCCTCTTCGTCTAGTAGATCTAGACCTAGTTTATCAGCTTCATTCAACACCAAACTCCCAACATCATCATTTTCGGTATCTATTTGAGCCTCTTTTTCTTAAGCATCATTAAGGTTCTTTCCAAGTCTAGATCTTTTAAATGATTAACCGAACTTTTTATTTGACTAGGAGATTTACCCAACAAAACCCCAAGTTTAGTAGCCCTTGCAACTACCACTTCATTAGGAATAGATGCTAAAGTGAACTCATGTATATACTATTATACGTGATTCTTCGTAACTGAGAACATATATTATAGAAAAAAGGTAACCATTGGATCTTGTTTATGATGGTAGAATAAATAATATTTGCTAGACAAAGGACCTAGGGATTAGCCTATGCAAGCATCGTTTTCTGCCAGCGTACATCCACATCTGCATATTGCTACCGGCAACGCACAACCGGACTACCAATTGACTTCACCTAGAAGAATGATATAAAAAATAAAGTTATTCCCATCAAGGTAATATGCAGCTATAAGTCACATACATTGTTCACACCATTTTTGCAATTAGTAGACACAAACAAACACCACTTATAAGAGCATCCTTTGGCTGGTCTAGCTACTGAATCGATGGAATCATGGAGCCCCATCTTGTGCAAATACAGGAAAAAAATACTCAGTATTCATTAAGATGATGAGTATGATTTTCCTTCCAAATACAAGGATATGTAGATTGACGACCAAGAGGGCAACCACAATGTGAAAATAGAAGTTCACTTAATTTCTTGATCCACAGTGGCAACATCACTGTTCTGATTTTCCCCACATGGGACTTCCAAGAGGTAGAACAGCAGATTAAGAACAGTCTATTTACATTTCAGAGATCAAAACAAATGTAAGCACGCAAATGAACATTGCTTCCATGATCATCCCACCAGCGTACCTTAAATAATCACAATTGCCACCATGGGCGCAAATTCATCAATCAATAATGTTCATCTGGATTCTGGAGTTCTAGGCATAAGGAAGAGAAAAAGTATCTAGTTCTCTCAAGTCTGAACCGAAGTGCAAAACTCCTCACCAAAAAAGAGACCACAAAAACAGCTCTAACTACCTAATTAAGCCAGATATGAAGCGCACATTTCACCAATCAAATCCCTCCTCGGCGCCCCTAGAGGAGTCTGCAAGAATTCAGGAGCCATCCCATGGAAGACGTCCTCCTCCAAGAAGCTCAAGAAACCCCCAGGGTTGAGGTCCACCCACAGCTCGCCCAAGTCAAGGTCCCCGCCGCCGCCGAAGCTGAACCCTCCTTCCTCCACCTTCACCACCTCGCACTTGATCTTCTTCCTCCTCCTGTTCTCATGCTGCACCACGAAATCGTCGGCCAGCGCCGGCGCCAGCGCCGCCAGCCTCTTCTTTTGTGGCTTCTCCTCTAGGGGCGAAGGTGGCGTCGATGCCACGGCCACCGCTACCGCCTTTCTGTCGTCGTCGTCATCCGCGGCGGGGGCAGGCTGCAGCAGCGGCTGTTGCCTCCCGGTGAGCCGCTGCACGAGGTCCCGGAAGTTGGCGGCGTCGGTCTTGATGATCTCCGGCGCGACGATGTGGATGATCTTTATCGCGGGCCGCGTGGTGGAAGTCTTGGATGATGGTACCGTCGTGTGGTGGCGCGAGGAGCCCCCGTGCTGCGCTGCCGGCCTGGACGGGCTCATGCTGCTGTAGTCGTACGCGTGCTCCCCCATTAACGTGCGCTCAGACAGAGTTTGAGAGATCGGAGCAGCAGGAGAGATGGAGAGCTAGCTAGGACTAGGAATGAGGATGAGAAGTGGGAGGGGGAGGCGTGGAGGTATATATGGCGGGAGAAAGGGGTGACCTGTAGGGATGGTGAGGAAGAAAACCAATCTCTAGCTCCAAGATTTGAAATGTCGTACTAGTAGAAGTGATGTCACGAACGAAAGTGGAGAGAATTTGTAGTTTAACAAGATGTCGGCCTTGTTTTGTACTGATATGTACTGCATCATCTGCTTTTGATCGGCGTGTGGATTTTGGGTCGTTTACACGAGACTGATTGGCTTGTAAGAGCGTCCTCACCAGCGCTCATGAAAATGTGCGCGGCAACCTAAAAATGTGTCCGCTATAGAGGGTGCCACACACATGTCTGACCCAACGGGGGAGCTGCCCCAGCGACACTCCCAAACGACCGGACTTATCATTTTTACCTTTTTTTCATTTATAACAAAATAAACCACCACATTACAAACAACAAGTCCAGCCGAGTCACTGTTTTTGAGTCCTGTCTGACGTAGCACCAGTGAGTCGCGGTAGGTGGCCTCCTAGTTGAGGTAGATGCCTAGGCCTTGGTTGACAGGCACAAACCGGCGAGAAAATGTATTATTTACATTGTCTTAGCTTGTCTGTCCTTCTAGTGAGAATGTATTATTGATAGCTCGTGAACGACGCGGTAAAAAAAGCGTTCATCTTCGAACAAGTCATACACAGGTTTCCTGAAGGATCGGTGCACAGATCAGGTAGTATTAGAGACACCGTGCGCCCACACCAGCACGCGAAATAACTTGGAAATATCACATACTGAAGCGCCGTTGCATCAGCAAAGTTACACTGCATCCCCTCCATATCTAATCCTCCATCCATCGTGTCACGGCGTGCCGCTTAATTTCTCCAGGCCCATACGAAAAGGAAAACGAGAGCCAGGATTTTCCACGGAGAGTGGTTATACTTATAGCTAGCGTGCGGATATGTGGATATGCGCCCCGATTCGATCATCGCGCTAGCCAAGCTGCTCGTTCTAAATTACTTTCGCCGGCCACCGGTTGCTGTCTCATGTCTCGTCAGTATCCCACAGCGATCGCACGCAACGGCGGGGGCGCTCGCGGAAGTAACGCGCGCCTTGACCTTCTTAATCACATTCATTCATACCCCTTTGGCTTACCCGCACGCGGGCGCGACGACTCTTCTCCGATCTCAGGTGAGCCATGAATGTGCAGAAGACAAAAGCTTGACCTGGCGGTCGGCCGCAGGGTGCTATCAGGTCAGGCGGGTCCGGCTAATTAGGGCTACCGGGGCAGGGCTGCCGCCGCGCTTCGATCCGGCATGCAGTTGGTGTGGGCGTGGGACTGTGGGGGCGGAGGCTGCAACCCGGAAGGCGTCCCGGCCGGTTGGCGTTGGTGGTGTGGGTGTGCAGTGTTCCTGGAGAAATCCTTGCCGTGTTCTCTACTTCTCTCCTTGGGGAGTTCACCGAGGAGCTTGCAGCTGCCTCTCTCTCTCCGTCCTTACAATCTGGTTTTCTTGCCAGCGTAAAAAGAAGGTGCGCGCACGCGAAGAGAACGGCGGGGCAATTGATGATAACCCCCCAGTTCGCGCGCCTTCTATCATATGCCCCCTTGTGTCACTCGCCCCACATGTCAGTGACACAAGGGGGGCATATGATAGAAGGCACGCGAACTGGGGGGTTATCGTAGATTTTGCTGGGAACGGTGGCAAATGGCGCGTGTCTACCTGTCTGGTGCACCACGCCTGGCCGGCCACCCAATGCAACCGCGCCACCACCAAGCACCAACTCGATCGGCAGTTGTGGGCGATGTGCCTAGTCTATTTTTTCGTACAAGACAATTTTAATTAATTGGGCCTGATTGGGCCAGTTTTGGGTCTAACTAGATTCGGCCCGTTTTACTCAGGCGGTTCAGGGCTATAATTGTATTTTCCAAAAACAAAAACCGCGGCAATATATTGCACAATTTGACGTGAAGTACATTTAACCTAACAATTTGTCTTAATCAAAAGCGATTAGGCACGTGCTAATTCAAATTATTTTTACCCGCCCGATGAACCCCACTTTTTAGCGACGAGAGTCGCAACCCGTAAACTCCTTTCTTTTTACGGCCCCGAGCCCCACATAGCCACATGGCTGCTTATGCTCGGAAAATAGTTGGTGGCATAATGAGAATCCCTCCGCCATTAGGTGAATCATGACCTGGATTTTATTCAGCCAGGAGTGCAATTTTGGTTAGAGATGATACCCAGTTTACTTAAGAGATATGTGATTTATCTAAGGGTATATAATGATGGGTTTAGTTAAGAGATATTTAATTTACCTATCTCATCGATAGACCGCAACCTTGTCTACTCAACGCCATACATCACAAGTTGTGCAGGAGGAGAGTCCTCCGAAATATCACATTTATTGTGCAATGTGTAGCACGAGTATACTACTCCCTCCGTCCCAAAATAACTGTCTTAGATTTGTCAAAAAGTAGATGTATCTATACTTGTTTCATGTCTAGATACATCTACTTTTTGACAAATCTAAGACAGTTATTTTGGGACGGAGGGAGTATATATTATCCATCCTCCGCGTCAGTTGTTGCGAAAACGATAGCCGCGAGGATTTTCCAGAGTTAGGTAGCTGCTCGTGTTACTTTCGCCGTCCTCGTCTTCAGTATCCCGCAAAGGCCCGGGGAAGGGAGAACCAACGCGATGGGCGCGCGCACGCACCCACTCGCGGCCATTCTTCTCGTCAGTTGAGCGAGTGGACTCTTCTATGTATGTATTGCTGCCGTTGTGGCGAGGGTGGGTCTCACGCTCTCGCTGCGTACCGTTGTCGACGGGAACGCAAAATGAAATTGCCAAGCTGCCGGCCGATGGATGATGTGACAGGGCCGGCGGTCCAGACAAGAGCAGAGAGACGGCTCGCCTAGCTAGGGTGTTCGTAGTGCCACTGTACAGTCTCTACGGACCTAACTAACTCTGTGGAAAATCCTCGCGGCTATCGTTTTCGCAACAACTCACACAACGCCGAGGATGGATAATATATACTCCCTTTTGTACCATAATATAAAACGTTTTAGCAAGCTGTTTTAGCTTCCTAAAACGTCTTATATTCTGGTACAGAGGGAGTAGTACTTTCGTGCTTCATTGCACAATAAATGTGATATTTCGGCGAACTCTCCTCTTGAACAACTTGTACTGTGTGGCGTTGAGTAGACAAGGTTGCAGTCTATCGATGAGATAGATAAATCAAATATATCTCTTGACTAAAGCCATCAGTATACACCCTTTCACATATCTCCTAAGAGCATCTCCACTGGCGCGCCCAACTGCGCTCCCAATTGCGCTATTGGGAGTGGCAATCAAAAACTCCACACCGGCGTTCCCAATAGCAAAAATAAATGCCGGCAGTTCCAATACAGCGTCCGGCACGCCCACATTGACCCCGGATTCTAGGGAGCGAAGCGGGGTTGCCGGCAACGTGCGGCAACGCAATCCACTTAAGCAGCTCTCTCGCCAGGCCCACTCTCGGTCTCTCAGTTCCCCCACCTACCCTCTCTCTTCTCTCTCTCCCTATTTCTCTCTCCCGTCCAAACTTTTCCCCACCGTCGCATTGGCCTCGGCTCGCTGCTCCGGCCAGCACCGACCACGCCTCCCGGCCAACACCGCCGCTGCTGCCTCCCGTGGTCCTCCTCTCCATGGCGAGCTCAGATTCGACCACACCGGCGGGCAGCGGCAGCCGCGGAGGTCGTCCTCGCCCGATGCCACCGTGCCGTCTGCGTGCAGCCCGCCGTCGTCTCCGTCCTGTGATTTGCAGCATGCGACTTATTCCAACAGGCGGGTTACAAGATGTATTTATACTGGTAAAAATCTAATCCATATCGATAACGATCCGTATTTATAGTGGTAAAGACCTAATCCAGATCGGTAATGATCCGCTTCGCTCCGACATAAGTTAGTCCTTATCTTTATATAAATTTGGATCACAATAAAATAACAACCGGTGGTAGTATCCGGAACGTCAACCAGCATGCATGAGACTTTTTTCTGCTTTTTGTAAGATGTTCGGATTTAATTTCTTAGGCATCATTTTGAATAAGTTTCTACTCCTTTGGTTGTCCTAGAAAAGGTAACCTTAGGAGCCAGTGCCAACGTGCTACAAACTACTCTCAAGGTGTCGCACGTAGAGTAAGGACAGAGGACTACAGTGTGGGCGTTAATGTAACCAGGGTAGCTGCATACTCTGATTAAAATTAGTTTGGTGCGTTGAGAGGCCAGTATTAGCACACATATCTGTCAGGAGTAATCCCAACAACATTACGATAAGCTCACACCAGCGAGTGGGCTTATAATTAACAGTGAAATTTCAGTAGCAATTCGTTTTCCGGATGTTGACTCGTGTGATGTTAAGAAAAACGACAACTTGCTCGCGGAAACGTCGTGGATGCAAACCCGGCCCATGCATCGATCGGTTCCCGAAAGTTTATATATAGGCAGAACGTAAATTCGCAGCAGCAGTCCCTTGCATGGCTCGATCCATCGCGCCACCTCGATCAAGCCATTATCCAGCTTTTGTTATTGAGACGGCCCTGACCATTTCTTTCCCAAGTCGTGTCGCGATGAATAAAGGATGAAAGCTATGGATAAAGAAGGTGTGGAATCGTCTGCTTCGACCGTCACTTCAGTCCCCGTCTCGATACCAAAAGCAGCTGGGTCATGGCATATTCGATGGATGGATCGAGCCAACAACCAGGGACGTACTGCTCCTGCGAACGTTCTGCAAACTTTTGGGAATCGATCCAAGGGGTTTCTATCCACGACGTTTCCGACCAAGCTGTCATTTTTTGTTAGACTAGTCACAATGGGGGTATTATAGGTGGTATCATGCATGTCATGTTGACAAAAAAACTGACGTGTCAGTGCAATTAATGATGAGAGAGATGATAGTAATATCATAGGTAGATACCGTAACATAACGGATTCCAATGCAAGATGAGTCTACAACCTAATAAATATATTATTGTATGATACCACAAATATGTTACTACCCATTGTGGAGATAGTAACATAGACTAGTATCATAGGCATGATACTAGTATATATTTTTTTTGAGAGTACGCGACTGCGTGCCTTATTTTTATAGAAGAAGATAGAAGGCAAATTACAAGACTAGTTTTCCCCTGCGGACAAGGGAGCAAACTAGTTAGACTCCACACCTAGTGATACTAGTATATGATACTCTCCATTGTGACTAATCTTAACATCACGAGGGTCAACAACGAAAAAGTGCTATTGAAATTTCACTATTAGAAGCGCACTCGCTGGTGCGAGCTTATCGTAATGTCCTTAGCATTACTCATCAGATGTGGCCTAATGCCTCTCAACGTACCAAATTAATTTTTATTATACTGACCATATGCAGCTAGCAAAGTTACATTAAGGTACACGCACACTGTAGTCCTCTATTGCGACAACTTAAGAGTAGTTTGTAGCACGTTGGCATTGTACATCTCCAGGTAGGTTAGCCTTTCAAGACAACAAAAGGGGTTAAACTTATTCAGAAATCATACTTAAGATATTAAAGTCGCATATTAATTGTGTGGCGGAAAAATGATTCTGTTGCTAAATGTTTTATTGGAAACATCACTAAACATTGGTTTTAGACAGACTTTAACTGTGAAAGAGTGGAATGCCTTGTCAGAGCATTTCCTATAGGTGATGCAAAATAGGACTACAAAATGGCCTGATGTAAAATATACATCACCAAAAACGTGTTTTTAGGCCACCAAGAACGACCAACTCCAACAGGTGATGTAAAATAGGGCACGACTCATCGAACAGCTGCCCTAAAATAACTTCAAACTCCCGAATGTTTGATAAACATTCGAACTAGAACATAGAACTAAAATTCGAAATTAAACATAGAACTAAATCATGGAACTAGCTTGAACCACACATTAAACTATAGATCATCTCAGTTGACTGAAGAGGATGAATCGGAGCTCCAATCGAACGAGAGGGGGGGGGGGGGGGGGGGGGGGGGGTGAAGAGTCGACGGTGATCACCGTCGATGGTCCAGCCTCGTCCTCCGTCTTCTTCCTCTCGAGGTCGTGCTTCCAGAATAACTCCCGCTCGTATTACACGTACGTGGGATTCACCCGCGCAATCGTCGCCATCGCCTCCTCGACGGTCTCCGCCTGGATGGTCGGCTCCTTATTCACCTTCACCGCGCGAGTCTTCATATTCTTCACCGGTAGGCCGATGAGCTCGGCATGGCGGGCCGGCGGCCAGGGCGGGATTGGGCAGGCGATTGGGGGGCGGATTTGAGGCGGTGGCTGGGGCACGGCAAAAAGTGACGGCGGAGGCAGCGATAGCAGCAGATGGTCGTCGACGGGCAGGCGGCGGCGATACTGCCGGATTCAAGCTCAGCGGCTGATAACCCCAAGAGCAAGGGATCACTGTAGCACCTCTCAATGTGGAAGTAAGGTATCGATCCGCAGGAGCAAGAAGGAAAAGTTATCTATTCCCTACAACTAAAGTGTCACAAGTTTTAGTTGATTATGCACTAAACAAGTTTAAGGAACAAGGTGGTTGATTTAATGGATGGAAGTTTGATGTAACAAGGCAAGAATGTGGAAGTGTCCCAATCCTCTTCAATGCAAGAGGACAAGACAAAGGTTTTCTAGGATGCTTGGAAATAAGGCCTAGGGATCATACTTTCACTAGTGGACACTCCCAACAATTGAATACATAGATATTTCCTCTTCACTTTGCTACTCTGAACTATTCTCCCGTTGGATAGAAATACCAATCTACTGCGTAGGGCTACAAGAGCACACCTTAAAGTCTGAGTGAACAAACACCACAATATCATAGAACACCAAGACCATCGTGTAGGGCTACAAAAGCACACCTTAAAGTCTGTCTTCCACATCTAGGGAACCCCAAGGTCACTATGAGTGCCCCAAAATAGTACTAAACAAACACCACAATTTTATAGTGACATCCAACACAAAGAATAACTCATGGTAAGTATTTCTGTAACCTTTAGCCTAAGAGTCACACACGGTGCGCACACTGTCAACTTCACACCATGGGACAAAGGTGACTCCGGAAATTACATTAATAAAACCACTTGAGTAGCACAAACAATGAAGGAGAAACATCCATGAATTCAATTAGATTACAAAGCTCATGATCACATAAAGATCACATCATGGGAGAGAGAGATGAACCACATAGCTACCGGTAGAGCCCTCAGCCCCGATGAAGAACTACTCCCTCCTCATCATGGGAGGCAGCAACGGCGATGAAGATGTTGATGATGAACACGCCGGAGGGGGGTGGAGCCCTCCGGAGGCGATTCCGGCGGCGTTTCCCCCCTCCGATCTTCTCCGGCGGCAGCCTTCTGTCTCTCTGTTTCGTGGTTTTGTTTCTCCGCCGCCTCCTTTCGCGAAACGCCAGGGGACCTTTTTTATAGGCGTTTTTAGGTCAAGACGGAGTCGGTGGACGAAAGATCGACGGCCACGGAGCTCCGAGGGGAAAAGAGCTGGGCCCACGCGGCCAGGTATTTTAGGCCGCGTGGGACCCTCCCATTTCCAGCCTGTTGGGCTTCTGGTCTTCAATTTAAGCCCATTGCGTTCGTCTCGAAAATTCTGAACCGTGCTCTTTGGCCTTGCCCTTTTTGGAGTCCCGAAGCTCCCGGAAAGTCTGAAACACTAAAAAAGACGTTTTCTGGAAAAACAGGGTTAATTCCAAATAAATGGGAAAACTATGAAATATTCCCAAAATCATTATAAAACATTGATATAACCCTTATATGATGCAAATATGATTGGAATATAAGCAATTAAAGTGCAAAGTTCATGTATGCATTTTACATGCATCAACATCCCCAAGCTTAATCCATGCTCGTCCTCGAGTATGAAGATGATAAAACTAACATGGACTTTGCAATTTAATACTTAACAATGAATATCAAAGATGATTACTATTGCTACATATAGTCAAATGATTCATTCTTCAAAGGAGTAGCAATATGCAAATAGTTTATGAAGTGATATCAAGTATTCAAGACAAGGATGTTCATTGATAGTTCACAAAGTGTAACATAGCAAGTAATATGGACATTATTATGCATCCATTGGTCATAGAGTGATGATGAAAATCTGAATATGATAGGTGGACACTTTGGAAAGATGTATAAGTGAGTAGAGGTAAAGCATGCATAAGTTTCATCTAACCTCCAAACTCTCTACTTAAGTTAATGATTGCAATGTGTAATACTTGGTGTCAAGCTCTCATTCCCCTATCATAGCATCTTGAATGATTAAGTTTAATGTGAAGCAAATATGAGTAGTGTGCTTGACAAAGTAAAGGTTGATGTCTCATGCCCCTTGAATACAAGTACTACACCATGTTACTCAACTTAGGAAACAAAGCAAGTTCAATTATATATCATTGTAAGTAATAATAGTATCATCAAGAGCGTCAACTGGGGTACCTCTTGTCCCAGATATGGAACAAGCCCATATCAAAATGACAAGACAAACAAACAAATGAAAAACCTCAACACCCTTTTTATTTACCATTGGAATAGTTTTTATTGTAAGGTGTATCATAGATAATTCACCATAGCATGTAAGTAAATTTCCACCATGAATATGCATGGCTTAGATTAGCGGCCCAGGCGTCTCTCTAACCATTTATACAAACTCATTTAAACTACTTCATTTCCACCTCATTTCACCATGATAGCATCCATAACAAAAGTACATGATATCAACTAAATGAGATGAAGGAGCATGTTGAAAGCTTGCATGTGACAGCACATATGGGCTAACTCCAACCTCGAACATTTATCAAGCCACTAGCATCATAATCTTAATCACAATGGGTCATGTTTTATTATGCAATGAGTAAATGTGCATCAAGTTCGTGAGAGCTATATAACCAACTTTTCCATGCAATCAATAACATAAACATTTTCATTCAGAGGTAAGATAACACAAACATGATGAACATACTCGGAATAGCATAAAGCTAGTAGGTAGATATGGTGGACTCACTGGAATAACTTTGGTTGAAGGTGTTGGAAACAAGTTTTGCTTGTTGGAGTTTTTGGGCTAGCAAAAGGGAGAAAGTTGACCATCTAGATGCATGCATGAGTGTCCATAGAACTAACTAATCCATGTTAAACCAAGTAAAATAACAATCAGCACCAAAACATGAATAAGTGATAGCTCTTCAAAAAGAATTTGCAAACTATTACTCATAAACAAGCTCATGAATCATGCAACTATATGTATCATTAAAAATCAAGTCAAACATCCCTTTTCCCAATCTTATAAAAGCATCCAACATATTTCAACCCATATTTCCAGTAGCTCTCTCATATATAATGATAGTGTGGTGGTCTCTCAAGACTCAAACAAAAACAAAAAACGACGCTCCAAGTTTATGCGATAAAGTGTTTCGATCGAAAAACAGAAGTTGGACGTGTGCAAACCGAGAGTGTGTAGGTCCAGCGGGGTTGTCTTCACATCCCCAAGCTTATGGTCTTCACCATCCTTGGATAGCTCTTGGTGCATCTCCTCCAATCCCTGTGAAAAAACTTCAAAACACCGTTTCTCCCATCTCTTTTCTGTGGGGTGCATTAATAGTGATAAACAAATAGGTTCCTTGCTGCATATAATCCTTGAACAAAAATTCATATGAATGTCCAGAAAGTGTATAATGTTGTATGCCTACTCATAAACTCAATTGGATCAAAAAGATTCAACTTAAAAGCTCAAAGCATGCATCAAACAAAATGGGACAGAATCTGTCCAGAAAAACAGCAGCAGCAAAACGTATTTTTCTACCCTACCAAACTTTCTCGAAAAATTCCGAAAAAATTCATGCATACAGAGGATGAAAAGTTGCAACTACAGTTCAAATATGAGCTCATTCGGAGTTACAGAATAAGAATTAAAAATCATACCGTGCACTGACTTGTGCAGGAATAAAATCTCCGAACTATAAGCAACTTTTCAAGACCAAAATGGGTAAAACTTGGCACTTTATTGAAAACTCCAGAACTAAACTAGACACAAATCTCTTGTTACAGCAAGAGGACACAAAGAAAAACACACACAAAAATAACCGGGTTGCCTCCCGCAAAGCGCTTTCTTTATAGCCATATAGCTAGGCTTGATAGTTTTAATGATGCTCCCATAGGAATAAGAGTTGAATATAAAAGAGCATCAAGAAGCAAATATCAAACACATTTAAGTCTAACCCACTTCCTATGCATTGGGATCTTGTAAGAAAATAAATCAATAAAGCACAAAGTGACTAGCATAGGAAGGCAAAGCAAGTGCAACTTCAAAATTTTCAACAAAAAGAGAGGAGACTTAATATTTTGTGGTATATGAAGTCATGTCTCCCTCTCTCATAAAAACTTTCAGTAGCATCATTGATAAACCACAATATAACCATCACATGAGCATTCTTATCATGATCCACATGCATAAAAGTATCATTACTCTCCACATAAGCATAAACAGTTTCATTAGGAATAGTGGGAGTAAAACATTCATAATAATCATTGTAATCATCATATATAGGAGGCATATCATAATCACAATAAACTTTATACTCAATAGTGGGTGGACTGAAAATATCATATTCATCATCATAAATGGGAGACATAGTATCATCAAACAAGTTAAAGAACCTCCCCAAGCTTAGATGATTGCAAGATATAAAAGGAACCTCCCCAAGCTTAGTCTAGTGCACACAAGAATAGAAACTTAAGCGCTACGCTCCCCGGCAACGGCGCCAGAAAAGTACTTGATAACCCCCAAGAGCAAGGGATCACTGTAGCACCTCTCAATGTGGAAGTAAGGTATCGATCCGCAGGAGCAAGAAGGAAAAGTTATCTATTCCCTACAACTAAAGTGTCACAAGTTTTAGTTGATTATGCACTAAACAAGTTTAAGGAACAAGGTGGTTGATTTAATGGATGGAAGTTTGATGTAACAAGGCAAGAATGTGGAAGTGTCCCAATCCTCTTCAATGCAAGAGGACAAGACAAAGGTTTTCTAGGATGCTTGGAAATAAGGCCTAGGGATCATACTTTCACTAGTGGACACTCCCAACAATTGAATACATAGATATTTCCTCTTCACTTTGCTACTCTGAACTATTCTCCCGTTGGATAGAAATACCAATCTACTGCGTAGGGCTACAAGAGCACACCTTAAAGTCTGAGTGAACAAACACCACAATATCATAGAACACCAAGACCATCGTGTAGGGCTACAAAAGCACACCTTAAAGTCTGTCTTCCACATCTAGGGAACCCCAAGGTCACTATGAGTGCCCCAAAATAGTACTAAACAAACACCACAATTTTATAGTGACATCCAACACAAAGAATAACTCATGGTAAGTATTTCTGTAACCTTTAGCCTAAGAGTCACACACGGTGCGCACACTGTCAACTTCACACCATGGGACAAAGGTGACTCCGGAAATTACATTAATAAAACCACTTGAGTAGCACAAACAATGAAGGAGAAACATCCATGAATTCAATTAGATTACAAAGCTCATGATCACATAAAGATCACATCATGGGAGAGAGAGATGAACCACATAGCTACCGGTAGAGCCCTCAGCCCCGATGAAGAACTACTCCCTCCTCATCATGGGAGGCAGCAACGGCGATGAAGATGTTGATGATGAACACGCCGGAGGGGGGTGGAGCCCTCCGGAGGCGATTCCGGCGGCGTTTCCCCCCTCCGATCTTCTCCGGCGGCAGCCTTCTGTCTCTCTGTTTCGTGGTTTTGTGTTTCTCCGCCGCCTCCTTTCGCGAAACGCCAGGGACCTTTTTTATAGGCGTTTTTAGGTCAAGACGGAGTCGGTGGACGAAAGATCGACGGCCACGGAGCTCCGAGGGGGAAAAGAGCTGGGCCCACGCGGCCAGGTATTTTAGGCCGCGTGGGACCCTCCCATTTCCAGCCTGTTGGGCTTCTGGTCTTCAATTTAAGCCCATTGCGTTCGTCTCGAAAATTCTGAACCGTGCTCTTTGGCCTTGCCCTTTTTGGAGTCCCGAAGCTCCCGGAAAGTCTGAAACACTAAAAAAGACGTTTTCTGGAAAAACAGGGTTAATTCCAAATAAATGGGAAAACTATGAAATATTCCCAAAATCATTATAAAACATTGATATAACCCTTATATGATGCAAATATGATTGGAATATAAGCAATTAAAGTGCAAAGTTCATGTATGCATTTTACATGCATCAGCGGCGGCTTTGATGGAGGGGCTAGGACACGTCGATTTGAGCGGCGACGGCATGATTGGGGACGGCGGAGGCAGCACGACGACGAGAATTGGTGAATGTGGCGACGAGGGCGCCCAGCGACGGCGGATTTGGCGCGTCGGCGGCGGCTGGATGCGATGCGACGGGAGGGTGATGAGAAGGGAATGAAGCTTCCCCGCGGCATTTATCGCGCGCGCGAGTGGCGTGTGGCTTTTTGGGCACGAGCACAGGTGATGTATATTGGCCAAAATATACATCGCACCTTCAAAAAGTTTGGCCAAATATTACTTCACCGGTTGCTGTTGGAGAGGTTTTTTGTCCCTGGTGATGTAAAAAGCGGTTATTTCCTATTTTGCATCACCTATTGGAGATGCTCTTACAATTAGTTCAACGGTTGATGATGATGCATTCCATTAATAAGCCCAATACTTTTGGTTGGAAGTCAACCACCTCGTGTTATTTTACAATAAAATCTATGTACATGTTAAACAACCATTGCACGCCGGCCCGGATCTGGCCTTGGACCCGGCCCCGTTTGACTCGAGGCCAATTTAAGAGGCCACGGGTAGACCCAATTCGAAAAAGTCAATGACCTTGCCGGCCTAATGGGTATCCCGAGATGACCCAAATGTTATCTTTTATACATTATTTGGTTTCGTTTACACATAGAATATTCTCAAAAAAAATATTATTACAATTTTTTTGCCTAAACAATTAAATGGGTCACTCGGTGCCGACCCTACTGACCCGATTTTTGTACGAACCCGACCCGACTGACCCATCGGCCTTGTTTTTAGGGTCGGGCCAGGGACCCAACGAGCCAACTGGGTCCATTCCCACCCTAAGCACCACGACATAGACAGTGGCGAGAAGGCGCGAGGGCATGCAGGAGACTAGAATGCCGTCACTTATTAACGCAGCGGGGAGGTGGAACGAAAGGGGAGGAACCGCCCGGCCGCCCTGGTTTGACTTGGTCCTGCACGCTTTTTTACCACTTCCCTTCCATCCGCCATAGCCATCCAATGTGAGACGATGGCCGAGTAATCTGTAACCCTCTGGTGGAGGACGATTCTCATGCCATCCTACTGGATGTTTCTTATAGGAAACTTGATGCTCCCATTCTTTTGACCACTGGAGTACCTCGACCACAGTGCAAACCACGGTTCAAATTTGAGCTTGGGTGGTTACACCGCGAGGGCTTCCATGAGATGGTTAAACGAATTTGGGAAATGCCAGTGGCGGGTGATTCGCCTATCCAGCGGTGGAACAATAAGATACATGCTTTACGCACTCACCTCGTTGATTGGGCTCGTCATACTGCTGGTTTACTTAGAAAAGAAAAGGTGCGACTATCCTCGATAATTGATGCTCTAGAAGCACTAGAAGAAGTTCGACTACTATCTGCGCAAGAGATTGAGCTCAAGAGCCAATCCAATGCGCAGATAGCGAAACTACTGCGTGAGGAGGAGCTAAAATGGTATCAACGTTCTAAAGCTCAATTCATACTTGAAGGAGATTCGAATACGCGCTATTTCCATGGTATTGCTAACGGCAGACATCGGAAAAAGCGAATTCACTCTCTAGTTCAGGATGAAGGAATGATTGAGGGCCATGATCAACTAAAGTCGTACATTACAAATTACTATAAAAGCCTGTTCGGTGATCCAGAGGAAGGTGACTTCACTTTGGATGAATCTCGAACAGAGGATATACCCTAGGTTTCAGCCGAGGAAAATAGTCTACTCACTAAACTCTACTCAAAGGAAGAAGTGAGAAAGGCGGTTTTCCAAATGAAACATAATACGGCTCCTGGACCTGATGGTTTCCCGGCGGAGTTCTACCAGAACTTTTGGGATGTTATCAAGTCTGATCTATTTCAACTGTTCGCTTGTCTTCATAATGGACAACTTGAGCTATTTCGTCTCAATTTTGGTGAGATAATTTTATTACCTAAGGTTAACGAGGCAGAAATGATTCAACAATTTAGACCTATTTGCCTCCTTAACGTTAGTTTTAAATTTTTTACCAAAGTGGCGACGATTCGCCTAAACAGTGTGGCAGATCACGTGGTTCGTCCGTCTCAGACGGCGTTCATGCAAGGCCGCAACATTCTTGATGGTGTTGCGATTCTGCATGAAACAGTTCATGAACTACATAGGAAGAAGTTGAATGTGGTAATTCTTAAAATTGATTTCGAGAAGGCTTATGACAAAGTCAAATGGTCTTTCCTTCAGCAGACCCTCAGGATGAAAGGTTTTTCTTCTGAGTGGTGCACGCTAGTAAATAGCTTTGTTTCGGGAGGAAGTGTAGCCATTAAGTTCAATGATGACACTGGCAAATACTTTCAAACGAAAAAAGGCCTCAGACAGGGTGACCCATTATCGGCAGTACTATTTAACATAGTGGCGGATATATTGGCTATCTTGATTGAACGCGCTAAATCTGAGGGCCAGATTGAAGGAGTGATTCCACATCTTGTAGATGGTGGTTTATCGATCCTTCAATACGCTGACGATACGATTATTTTTATGGAAAATGACATAAAAAAAAGCTCGTAACCTAAATCTGATTTTATCAGCATTCGAGCAACTTTCGGGTCTTAAGATAAATTTCCACAAAAGTGAATTGTTTTGCTTCGGCGAGGCTCAAGAAAACGCCGCCTTGTATGCCGAACTTTTTGGCTGTCAGCAAGGTCAATTTCCTATCAACTATTTGGGTATTCCGATTCATTATCGGAGACTCACAAATGCTGAATGGAAAAAGGTGGAGGAAAGACTTCAAATTCGCCTAAATAGTTGGAAAGGCAAACTCTTATCGCTGGGTGGAAGATTAGCTCTCATTAATGCGGTACTATCGAACATGGTACTGTATATGATTTCATTCTTCCAATTGTCCAAAGGAGTCTTAAAACGACTGGATTACTTCCGGTCTAGATTCTTTTGGCAAGGGGATTGTGAGAAGAAAAAATATCGACTGACTAAATGGAGCGTGGTTTGCTGCCCTAAAGACCAAGGTGGGCTCGGAATTCCTGACCTTGAGGTCAAGAATAGAGCACTGCTAGGTAAATGGCTCTTCAAACTCCTCTCTGAGGATGGAGTTTGGCAAACTCTCCTTAGGAGAAAATATGTGGGAGATCAAGCTGTTTCCCAGGTTCAATGGAAACCTGGCGACTCACACTTCTGGGCTGGCCTCATGGCTACAAAGAAGTTCTTTTTCCCGCAGAGATCTTTCTCGATTAGGGATGGATCGGAAATTCATTTCTGGGAGGATAAATGGCTAGGCTAATCGCCTCTACGTGAACACTATTCGGCTCTATATTCTATTGTACGAAACATAAGCGACACGATCGTGAAGGTGCTGGGTTCCTACCCACCGGATGTTTCGTTTAGAAGAAGTTTATTTGGAACAAGACAAGCATCCTGGAATGCTTTGCTCATTCGACTGGAATCAATCCAATTGTCGGAAGGCCCAGATAAATTTCAGTGGAATCTTACTAAGAATGGTAAATTCTCGGTTGATTCGATGTATAGAGCATTAATTCTTCCTGAAGTTCCGATCGATAGTAGGGCTAATAACAAAATTTGGAAGATGAAGATACCACTAAAAATTAAGATATTTGCGTGGTATCTTCGTCGAGTAGTAATTCTTACAAAAGACAACCTTGCCAAGCGCAATTGGCACGTAAGTAAAAAGTGCATCTTCTGTCATCATGACGAGACTATTACACACTTATTCTTCTAATGCGAGTTAGCCAGGTCTATATGGCCAGCCATCCAGATTGGTTCTACCTTACATCCTCCACGGTCCGTTGCAAATATTTTTGGCAACTGGTTAAATGGAGTGGATCCTAGGTTCAAACTATTCAGTAGAATGGGCGCGATTGCAATTATTTGGTCGCTGTGGCTATGTAGAAATGACAAGGTGTTTAACGATAAAAATATTTCTTTTATGCAGGTGATCTATCGGTGTACAACTACACTACGAGCATGGTCGGCGCTGCAGCGTGTGGAACACCGAGATTTATTTTTGGAGGTGACGTCGAGGCTGGAGGCTGCAGCCAGGAAGTTATTCTCCCGGCATGGATGGCAACATAGTCTCCGGATTGATCTACCACCACCCTAGGCGGATCTACAATTTCTCATTTTGATATGTAATTCGGCTTGTTTTATTTATGTTGCACTGGGTACTTGAGAACTGGTGGCTGTGTGCATCTTAACTATGCAGAGGCCGGGTGTAATGCTTAAACCTTTTAAGTAATAAAATCTCTTTATCTAAAAAAAAATTAATCAACCAAGTTTACCCGAAAAAAAAAAACCAAGTTTACAACAATATCTAGACCATCAGACATCAGGTGGCTGAATAAGCCTGACAAGTTTTCTTTTGAACTACCGTATGTCGCTTGTCTATTTTTTTTCCGAGGGAATTCGAAATGAAGCACAATTCGGGCTGATTCTTTGTGCCTTCGAGGCTGTATCCTCGTCTTGCAAAAATGAGAACCGATACACATAGAGGAGGTACATTAGGAGCAGGACAGGAGCCCATCAACTGACGACCTTTTGTTTCCAGCTCATGCGGTTGTTCTACCAATTTAGCGGCTCGGTTACACATTTTTAGAGCGGTTAAGCCATATGAAACGACCGTAAAAAAAGTCAATAATTTCGTGACAACAAAATGTGACTGTTGGTATACTGCAATACTGCATTGAGTGACCACTTGTTCCCTTCCAACTTCCAGCGTCCAGTTCAAAAAAATTAAAAGCTTCAAGCGTCAGATAATTGGTATGCACGCATGCATCTTTCCCCGAGGAGAGGAGTCGTCGGTACATTTGGAGTGCACAACCTGTATAAAATCGCACGAAGTAAAGCCATTCTCAGTTTCTCACATCGTCTCCCCTAATTTTCCTCTTTTTCCAGTTCACTGTTGAGAGCCATCGCCATGGATGATACCTGCACAAACCTCACTGATGTCGTGCGCTCCGTGCAGCTGCTCAAGATCAATGGCCATTGCATGACCAAGACAATGGGGAAGACCAAGATGGACGAGGAGGAGGTTTGCATCAAATCTAGGTGGAATGTCTACGGGTATGACTGGGAGGTTCAGTTGTATCCTGCAGGGTTACAAGGTGCCAGTCCCGTTTACCGTTGGTGGATTGGGCTGAAGCTTGTCTTTCTCGGTGAAGCCCGCAACTGCAACGTGAGGGCGAGCTTATGTTGTCGGCTGGTAGATTCTAGGGGGAAGCTCAAACCATCCGAAGAAAAGAGACAAGCAGGAACATTCAAGCACCCACAAGATACATCGTCTCCAGTTTTGCTTGTTGAGATGAACGCTTTGGAAGCATCTGGCTATCTCAAGGATGACTCTTATACCGTGCAATGTACAATCATCGTGCTCAAGGAAATATCTGATTTCACAACAATCTCAGCTAAAGAACTGGATGTGCCATCTTCGAACCTGCATCAGCACCTCGGTGAGCTCCTGCAGAGCGAGACTGGGGCGGACGTCACATTCCTTGTCTCCGGCGAGTCCTTTGCTGCCCACAAGGCCATACTCGCTGCACGGTCCCCCGTGCTCATGGCAGAATTCTTTGGGCAAATGAAGGAGAAGAACTCTAGGTGTATCAAGGTCAAACAGATGGAGGCGGAGACATTCAAGGCCATGCTGCACTTCATTTACACCGATACGGCGCTGGTACTCGCTGATCAGCAGCCGGCGACAGCGTTGCTTATGGTTCAGCATTTGCTTGTTGCTGCTGACAGGTATGGGCTGGACAGGCTCAAGCTCCTTTGCGAGTGCAAGCTCTCGGGTGGCATTACCGTCGATACAGCTGCGATGACTCTCGCTCTGGCAGAACATCATAACTGCTCCTTGCTCAAGGCCAAGTGTTTAGAGTTCATCGTCAGAACACGTGAGATCCTTGATGCCGTCATGGCGACCGAGGGGTATAATCAACTGGAGGCAAGCTGCCCTTCCGTTTTGCGCGAGCTTCTTAAGTCTGCACATGCGAGAAAGCGTAGCTAGTGCAAAGATACAATGCTATGCGTGTGTGGTCTGTAACAACTTATTCCTCGTGTCTTTTCCCCGAAAAGAATTGATTTCCATGCCCACATATCGCTTTTTTAAAGGGTTTACACCCATATATACTCCCTTATAAAGTTATAGTGCAAAGTACTAACCTGACTTGCTAGATCACTAATAAATCGTATCTACTCATTTCGTCCAACTATATAGGGTTTACAGCCGCAATCAATCTGCATCGTAAGCGAAATAATCTTTCCATGGGAGGCCGCCTCACAGTCACAGGTATACCAGTAGATCCCAAGTACCAAGCATAGATTTTTTTTAGATAAAGGGATTTTATTACTTAAAAGTTTTAAGCATTACACCCGGCCTCTGCATAATTTAGATGTACACAGCCACAAGTTCACGAGTACCCAATTCAGAAATAAACAAAAGGCGAATTACATATCATAATGAGAAATTGTAAAGCCGACTAGGATGGTGGTAGGTCTATCCGGAGACTATGTTGCCATCCATGCCAGGAGAATAACTCCCTGGCCGCAGCCTCCAAACGCAACGCCACCTCCAAAAACAAGTCTCGGTGGTCCACATGCTGCAGGGCCGACCATGCTCGTAACGTTGCTGTACACCAATAGATAACCTGCATAATAGAAGCATTTTTATCGTTAAAAACCTTGTCATTTCTACATAGCCACAGCGACCAAATAACGGCAATCGCTCCCACCCTACTAAAAAGTTTGAACCTTGGATCCACACCGTTTAGCCAGTTGCCAAAAATGTTTGCAACGGTACATGGGAGATGTAAGGTAGAACCTATCTAGATGGCTGACCATATAGACCTGACGAACTCACACTGAAAAAATAAGTGTGTAATAGTCTTGTCATGTTGACAGAAGACACACTTTTACTTCCGTGCCAATTGCGTTTGGCAAGGTTATCTTTTGTAAGAATTACTCCTCGACGAAGATACCACGCAAACACCTTAGTTTTTAGCGGGATCTTCATCTTCCAAATTTTGTTATTATCCTTAATATCGACTGGCACTTCGGGTAAGATTAATGCTCTATACATGGAATCAACCGAGAATTTACCATTCTTCGTAAGATTCCATTGAAATTTATCTGGACCTTCTGACAAATGGATTGAATCCAATCGGATGAGTAAGGCATTTCAGGATGTTTGTCTTGTTCCAAGTAAACTTCTTCTGAACGATACATTTGGTGGGGAGGTACCCAACACCTTAGCGATCGTGTCGCTCTTGTTTCGCACAATAGAATACATAGTCGGATATTGTTCTCTGAGAGTGGATTGGCCTAGCCATTTATCCTCCCAGAAGCGAATTTCCGATCCATCCCTAATTGAGAAAGATCCTTGTGGGAAAAAGAACTTCTTCGTAGCCATAAGGCCTTTCCAGAAGTGTGAATCGCCAGGTTTCCAAAAAACCTGAGATACAGCTTGAGATCCCACATACTTTCTCCTAAGGAGGGTTTACCAAACTCCATCTTTAGAAAGAAGTTTGAAGAACCATTTACCCAGCAAAGATCTATTCTTGACCTCAAGGTCATGAACTCCGAGCCCTCCTTGATCTTTAGGGCAGCAAACCACACTCCACTTAGTCAGCCGATATTTTTCTTCTCACAATCCATTTGCCAAAAGAATCTAGACCGAAAATAATCCAATCATTTTAAGACTTCTTTGGGTAACTGGAAGAATGAAATCATATACAATACCATGTTCGTAAGTACCGAGTTTATGAGAACCAATCTTCCACCCAGGGATAAGAGTTTGCCTTTCCAGCTATTTAAACGTATTTGAAGTCTTTCCTCCACCTTTTTCCACTCAGCATTTGTAAGTTTCCGATAATGAATCGGAATACCCAAATAGTTGATAGGAAATTGTCCTTACTCACAGCCGAAGAGTTCAGCATACAAGGCGGCATTTTCTTGAGCCTCGCCAAATCAAAACAATTCACTTTAATGGAAATTAATTTTAAGACCCAAAAGTTGCTCAAAGGCTGATAAAATCAGCTTTAGATTACGTGCTTTTTCGATATCATGTTCCATAAAAAGAATTGTATCGTCGGCATATTGAAGAATCGATAAACCACCATCGACTAGATGTGGAATCACTCCTTCAATTTGGCCCTCAGATTTAGCGCGTTCGATCAAGATAGCCAACATATCAGCCACTATATTAAATAGTATTGGCGACAACGGGTCACCTTGTCTAAGGCCTTTTTTCGTTTGAAAGTATTTGCCCGTATCATCATTGACTTTAGTGGCTACACTTCCTCCCGAAACAAAGCTATCTATTAACGCTCTCCACTCAGTAGAAAAACCTTTCATTCTGAGGGTCAGCTGAAGGAAAGACCAATTGACTTTATCATAAGCTTTCTCAAAATCAATTTTAAGAATTACCCCATTCAACTTTTTCCTATGTAGTTCGTGAACTGTTTCATGTAGGATCGCAACCCCATCAAGGATGTTATGACCTTACATAAAAGCTGTCTGAGACGGATGAACCACATGATCTGCTACACTGTTTAGTCGAATCGTAGCAATTTTGGTAAATATTTTAAAAGTAACGTTAAGAAGGCATATAGGTCTGAATTGTTGAATCCTTTCTGCCTCATTAACCTTAGGTAATAAAATTATATCACCAAAATTGAGACGAAACAACTCTAGTTTTCCATCATGAAGACAAGCGAACAGTTGTAGGAAGTCAAACTTGATAACGTCCCAAAAGTTCTGGTAGAACTCAGCCGGGAAACCATCAGGTCCAGGCGCTTTATTGTGTTTCATTTGGAAAACTGCCTTTCTCACTTCATCCTCTGAGTAGAGGTTAGTAAGTAGACTATTTTCCTCATCTAAAATCTGGGGTATATCATCTGTTCGAGACTCATCCAGTGTGAAATTTTCTTCCTCTGGGGTCCCGAACAGGCCTTTATAGTAATTTGTAATATACGACTTTAGTTGTTCATGGCCCTTGATACGTCTCAAACGTATCTATAATTTTTGATGTTACATGTTTGTTTTATACATATTGCCACATGTTTTACATACACTTCACACCATTATTATGCATTTTCTGGAACTAATCTATTAACAAGATGCCACAGTGCCAGTTTCTGTTTATTATGTTTGTGCATTTCAGAAAATGTCCAAAAACCAAAGTACTCAGAAAAATCCCGAAAAATTCCATAAATTCTATTTCGCCAGAATACTCCGTGAGCCAGAAGAACAAGTCCTGGGGAGGCCCACGGCCTCCACGCCATGCCTGGGCGCGGCCATGAGAGGGGTGGCGCCGAGGGGTGGCGTGGTCGCCTCGTGCACCGCCTCGCGTTGCCCTTTGGCCTATTTATTTCCTCCACGGAGAAAACCCTAGAAGGTAGGACGATTTCTCCAGAAAAGCTCCGTAGCGCCGCCGCCACAAAAAACCCTAATTCGGGGGACAGAAGTCTCTGTTCTGGCATCCTGCCTGAACAGGGAAGTGCCCCCGGAGCCATCTTCATCGCCCCCGGAGCGATCTTCATCGCTGTTGCTACCTCCCATGATGAGGAGGGAGTAGTTCTTCATCGAGGCTGAGGGCTCTACTGGTAGCTATGTGGTTTATCTCTCTCTCCCATGGTGTGATCTTTATGTGATCACGAGCATTGTAATCTAGTTGAATTCATAGATGTTTCCCCTTCATTGTTATAGTTATGCTACTTAAGTGGTTTTATCATTATGATCTTCGGAGTCATGTGACAACACAATACCAAGGTGACAGTGTGGGTGGCGTGTATGGCTCCATTAATAAGATTAGAGGGATATTTACCATGAGTTGTTCTTATGTTGAATGTCACTATAAAATTGTGGTGTTTGTGGACCATTTTAGGATGCTCATAATGACAGCGTGGGGTGTCCTAGATGTGGAATACAGACTTTAAGGTGTGCTTTTATAGCCCTATGCGATGGTCTTGGTGTTTTATGATATTGTGGTGTTTGTTTACTCAGACTTTAAGGTGTGCTCTTGTAGCCCTACGCAGTAGGTTGGTATTTCTATCCAACGGGAGAATAGTTCAGAGTAGCATAGTGAAGGAAGTATTTATGTGTTCAATTATGTTATTTTTGTTGAGAGTGTCCACTAGTGAAAGTATGATCCCTAGGCCTTGTTTCCAAGCATTGAAACACCGTTTACTCTCAGTTCTGCTGCATGTTTGCTCGCTGCCATTTTTACTACAGATTGCAATTACCACCTGTTATCATCCACACTTGTATTTTCATATCTCTTTGCCGAACTAGTGCACCTATATATCTGACAAGTGTATTGGGTGCGTTGGGGACACAAGAGACTTCTTGTATCTTAATTGCAGGGTTGCTTGAGAGGGATATCTTTGACCTCTACCTCTCTGAGTTCGATATACCTTGGGTTATTCACTTAAGGGAAACTTGCTGCTGTTCTACAAACCTCTGCACTTGGAGGCCCAACACTGTCTACAAGAATAAAAGCGTGCGTAGACATCAGCCCTCAATCGTTTCCTCCTCCTGGACTAGAGAATGAATACGTTTTTTCCTGTGTCTGCCATTGGCAATGCTATGAAAATAGCGAGTATTCGAATCCCCTTCGAGGATAAATTGGGGTTTAGATCGTTGATACCATTTTAACTCCTCCTCACGCAATAGTTTCGCTATCTGTGCATTAGATTGATTCTTTAGCTCAATTTCTTGCGTAGATAACAGTCGAACTTCTGCTAATGACTCTAGAACATCGATTATCGAGGATAGTCGTGACTTTTCTTTTTTAAGTAAACCAGTAGTATGACGAGCCCAACCAACGAGGTGTGTGCGTAAATCACGGATCTTTCTGTTCCACCTCTGGATCGGCGAATCTCCCCACCATTGTTATCTCTCTCAAGTTTAAGCTATCAATGACTGCATTGAACAAAAGAGGCCAACGGTTGTCGAACCGACCTCTACTTTTCTCAAATGGATAACGAAGCAACTTGAAATCCCCTCCAATGATAAAGGGATGAGGGTTATCTTTTGCCAAGTTTACCATTTCACAGAGAAAAGACGTCTTAGCCTCCTCCTGGACCGGGCCATACACGGTAACAAGACTCCAAATGAAATTGTCGGTTTTATTACGGATGTGCATTTTTATATGAAAATCACCATCCGTAACCTCCAACACTTCCATGGTATCAGTCCTGATGCCAAGTAAAATGCCTCCGGAGCGGCCATGGGGAGGACGCGAGTACCAATCAAAGTCTATACTGCCCGAAAGTCGGTTCAATAGAGATTGCGAGAACTCACGTCTTGCCGTCTCAGAAATAGCTAAGAACTCCAAATTATGGTCCCAAATGCAACCAGCAAAGTGCAAATGTTTAGCCAAGTCACCAAGACCTCTGCTATTTGCGAACATGCCATTCATTAGGAAACCGTGGGGGATTTTGATAACTTTGCCCGTTTCCGGGACGTTGCTGCTTGGCCCACCCCGCTGCGCCTTGCTCCCTCGAGACGCCCTTGGCCGCTTTTAACTCATATAATGAGCACAAAGTGTCGTCATCCAAACCAACCTCCGACCGGATGCTTTTAACTCATATAATGAGCACAAAGTGTCGTCATCCAAACCAACCTCCGACACTTCACCAATTAGATGAGAAAGAAGCTGTCCATCTGATGTGGCATTCGCTTCTTCTTCATCAGTATAGGTGGCTGACAACCCAGTCGAGACTTTAGGAATAACCGTAAGACGGTCAAATTCCATATGTGTCAAGGCATTAGTTGAAACATGAACTTGATTTTTACTATTACCAAGATTAACTCCTACACTAGTAAGCTTTGAATGAATCGACTGAGGAGAAAAAGAAAGAAAATATTTCGAATTCATTTCCGTACCGGAGTAGTCCAAGTTACGCACAGCTTTGCGACGCATGGCCTTCTTCATGGAATCTTCATCTGTCACAGAAGCCCCATCCACCCCCACCCCAAACCCAGTGACCCCATCGGGAAAGGTCGTCACAGTGGGGGGAGGAGTGGAAGGCGTGATGGATCCTCCATTCGTGCATGTAGCCTCTGGGGAAGCAATAGCATGGGTCGGCATTGGCGAAGTAGCAGCCGACCCGGCCATCGCAGCAGCATCATATGTAGCAGCGTGAGGCGGGTGAGTCTTTGTCGGAGTCAAGACCACACCCGTCCCTGCAGCAGCTGAAGCAAGTCCATACAGGCGAGGTTGTGGTGAAGAAAAAATCTCCCCGGCGACCAGCCCAGCACCACCATCCTGCAGGTCCAGCCCAGCAGGTGAGCTAGCAGCGAGTGCATCCAGGCCTGGCGTCGAAGCGGCCTGGTGCTGTTGCTGCTTGGCCCACCCCGCTGCGCCTTGCTCCCTCGAGACGCCCTTGGCCGCCAGCGACCTGGCTGGGCCGCTAATCACCGCCGACGCACGGTCAGCCTTGGCCGCGAGCGACCCAGCTGAAAGGACAAGGATGTCGCCTAGAGGGGGGGGGTGAATAGGCGATTAAATCTTTTCCGGTTTAGGCTTGATAATTGCGGAATAAAACTAGGTGTTTAAATTAACAAGCCAACAACCTAAATATACTAGGCTCACCTATGTGCACCAACAACTTATGCTAAGCAAGACAAGCAACAAAGTGATAGCAATATAGAATACTTCAAGCACGAAGGCTATCACAATGTAAAGTGTATAAGTAAATTGCTCGGGTATAGAAATAACCGAGGCACGCGGAGACGAGGATGTATTCCCGAGTTCCTCCTTTTTAGGGGAGTACGTCTCGTTGGAGAGGTGTGAGATACCACAAAGGTCAACTCAACAGCCACAAAGGCTTCACCTTCTTTTCCGATAAACCGCACCACAAAGGTTTGGTTCACCTTCAACTATCAGAATGCTTCAAGGCGGAATCCGGAGCCTTTACAACAACAACCTGGGGCACAACCCACAACTGGATTGGGGGCTCCCGGATGGCTACAATTCACCACAAAGGTCTCAACCACCAGAATGGCGTATAGGGTCTAAAGACCCAAGAGTAACAAGCCCACAAATTTCAACTTCCACGAATCCTCGTGGAGAGCACAAACCGATGCACAAAGCAATGGCAAGAGCACAAGTGCTCAAATCACTCACTCTCAAATCCCATCAAAAGCAACTAATGCTTATGGAGGGAGAAGAGAGGAAGAACAAAGAAGAACTCAACAAATGGAACTCCAAGATCTAGATCCAAAGGGTTCCCCTAGTTAGAGGAGAGATGGATTGGTGGAAATGTAGATCTAGATCTACTCTCTCTTTTTCCTCTAATTGAAGGCAAGAATCATGGAGGAATAGAGAGAAATCCAAGCTCAAGAAGGTCAACAATGGGGGCTTTTTCGTGCTCAAGAGCTTGTCTCTTTGGGTAAGATGGGGACCTTTTATAGGACCCCACGAAATAGAGCCATTGTAGTAAAAATGGGGAACCGGATATTCCGGTTCCATTTTGGATCGGAATATCCGATTCCGTTTAAACCTTCTGGAGGTAGCCGGATATTCCTAAAAGGACCGGAATATCCGGTTTTCAGAAAACTGAGAGAAACAGCAAAACAAAAACTGCAATAATTTTTTCATCCGGACTCCGATTTCGATGATATTGGTCTCGTTGGAATTGCAGCGAAGAGATCTTCAAGATCATGCAGAGAAACATCATAGTCCAATAAGGGAGGATAAAACCAAACGTAGAAAGGTAAGCCTCTCTAAAAAGGAACAACCTGTAAATCCTCCAATATAAAAAACGCAACAAGATATTCATATGAAGTCCGTTTTTGATGAACTAAAGCTTGGTATGGAGATGAACACAAGCTCTAAATTCACACATAGATAAAAGCCAAATAAGAACCAAGAAAGATGATATACCAAGAATACAAAGGTTTGAGCTCTCCACAAAGGTGCGATCAAGTTACTCACTTGAGAGCCCCTCTTGATAGTACGCCGTCTATCCTATAACCCGGTCTCCCACTAAAACCATGAGATCGGTAAAATAGAAACCCTATCAAGATCATACCTTTGCCTTGTGCATTCCACTTGAGGATGATGATGATCTTGATCTCTTCAAGTGGACCACCTTTTTTGATTGCGCTTCGCTTGGTGAAGACTCACATATCGCTTCCCCATACACCAAGATGGGAGAGTCTCTATAAGACACATCTTCACTTGACCAATATCTCTAAATGGGTGACAAGCTTCAAGCATAGGATTTCATCGATATGCTTCTCTTGAACTTGCACTTCATCTTCTTCTCTTAATATATATGATGCCTTGGAGATAAACATGAATGTTCACTCAATCTTTTTTTCCAAGCCACACTTGCAATAAGCTCAACTCTAGATGACCATTTGTGTGGATCACACCTTGAATTTTACTTTGGTCATCACTTAATCTTCTTCTTTCAATCTTGATACCAACACATGGTGTTCAAGCATTGTCAATGGACAACCCATACAAGGATAGCTCAATGCAACCATTAGTCCATAGAGATTGTCATTAATTACCAAAACCACACATGAGGGCTCATGCACTTTCACCAGCTGGGCTGCTAAAGCATAGATGCGTATGCACGGGATAGCAAAATAATCTTACCACGGGAGGGGTGCAAATTTGGATCCTATTCCGTAGCTTTCAATTTGGTCTGGATTGGTTCGTGCATGTTTGTTTGCTCAGTTTCGTGCCTTCTGCTTCGGTACATTCCCCCTCCCCCCTAAACTCAAACTTGTTTCCCCTATTTACTTAATTAAATAGAATTAACATGTTGGCCCGCCGAAGCCCATATCCAGAGCCCTGTATACCCACGTATTCCTATACCGTATACCCCCACGTCCCGCTTATTTTGCTCGTGATCGCTATCTCCACCGGTTTCGTCGACCACCATCTCTACTTCTGCCGCCGACGCCCAAGCGCCTCCGCCGCCACACCACTTTCTTCCAAAACCGTCGCCTCCGATCCTTACCGCCGCCGGGCGTTCCAGACAACAAGAGTTGCCGTCGATCCTTTCAGACTGCGGTAGATGTAGATCGTGCAGGCCGCGCTCGCCGTACATCCTTCCGGCCGTCGTCGTTCTTGCGTGCCGCGGTCGCCGTAGATCATGCCGGCCAGCGCACCGGTCGCCGTCAATCCTTCCAGCCACGGTAGACGTCCATCTGTAACTTCCGCGCTCGCCGTCGCTCTTGCCGGCCATGGTCGCCGTAGATCATGCCGGGCGAAGAACCGGTCGCCGTTGCTCTAGCCGTCTAGCGGGCCGCGATCGCCGTAGATCCTACCGGCCGGTGCCGGTAGTCGATGACGAACACGAGACCAGCCTCATTTTTTTCCGTATATGCATACGGTTATGTACGTGTACAGGTGTGTACGCCCTAATTGGGCCATACGGGTTATTACATGGCCCTAATACAATTTAATTAATCTTTATTTAATTAGATATTAAACCTGAGTTTTGGTTTTGAGGGGGAGGGGGATGTACCGAAGCAGCCGCCCAGTTTCGTTTCGTTTTGGTGTGGATTTCAAACCGGTCCCAGCACTACTTGCAGGCCGCAAAGCACAGCACTTGCCCTAGGCAGTCAGGCCTTCGCCGCCGCTAACACCATGTGCACATCTATCCCTATATAAAATCCCACCGGCTTAGGCGATCAGCGAGCCTGCCCACGTCGCGCGCACTATAGATCGCTATAGTGCGGCGCATCTACAGTGCACCGTGACTATATCATCTGCAGTGTACTGCTGACAGAGATGGTTATCGGAGGAAGTGAAGCAGCTACAGTGTACTACAGCTACATGTGGTTATCGGGTGTACTGTAGCATTTTTTTTTACCCTTTTCGCGATAATGTATACAAGAAATATGTGCGCACCGACGAGCAAGTTCCATTCCCGTGAGCGGTTTCAAGTTTGGTCGACTCTAACAACTTAATTTTGGATCCAAACTCGCAAAAAAATCTGACAAATTTCGTCAAATTCGTCGCACTCAGTCATCCATTTAAATTTTCCTTTCACGAGTAGATGAATATCAACCTTCCGAACAATTTTAATGTTTTAACCTTTTGATTTTGACGGACATAAACATATTTCTCTCCAATCTTCAAATTCGTTGTATTTTTTGCTACGCAAAAAAAGACAAATTCTGACGAATTTCAAAATTTTGAAACTCGAGGTGGCCACGTCTCCCGGGCACTGTAGAAGCGCCGTCGCTTCGTCATCCGACGGTACGCGTGGCATTTTTTGCAAAGACCCCTGTGTATTTTGAAATTTGCTACAGTACACACTGTATTTTTTCCCCTTTTCGCAATAATATGCACATGAAATATATGCGCGCCGACGAGTAGATTCTATTCCCATGATCGGTTTTAAGTTTGGTCGACTCTAACAACTTAATTTTGGATCCAAACTCACAAAAACATTTGACGAATTTTGTCAAATTCGTCGCACTCAATCATCCGTTTAAATTTTTCTTTCACAAGTAGACGAATATCATCCTTCCGAAAAACTTTCATGTTTTAACCTTGGAACACTTTATGTACCGTCATAAAATACACTTCAAACTACGTAGCAAAATTAACACCACGGGCGCTGCGGCGTCCTACCTATATAAAAGCCGACCCAGTTCGTCCTCCACTCGCTGCACCACGTCACTGAATACTGTTCACTATTCGCACTTCTACAATGCCTTTTTTTGAATTTTTTTTTGAATTTTTTCCAGAAAATTAAAGTATTTCTATAGATACCTATACCCGTCGGAAAAAATATGTAAAATATATCAACATATTCACAAAAATATATGCTAACTACTTATGGCATAATGCAAACATATTTGAACATTCCAATTTGATGAACATTTGGACACAATCTGAATGAACTTTATCTAACTACGTAGATTCCTCTAGCTATGTGGAGTTGAATTTAGTAAATGCTAACGTTATGTACTTTCACGAATTGTGGACTTAAATTGAACATTTCAATTTGGTAAATATTTGGATGTAATCTAGATGAACTTTCTTTATATATAAAATTCAATTCAATAAATGTACATCGAACATGTTTAAATATTTTGAATTGATTAATATTTGGACAAAAAACAAATGCGCTTCCTCTAACTGTGGACTTAAATTGAACATTTCAATTTGTTAAATATTAGGATGTAATCTGGATAAACTTCCTCTAAATATGTAATTCAATTCAATAAATGTGCGTTTCCACTCATTACGGACTTAAATTAAATATTACTGAAAAATAGAAACATATTTAAACATTTCAATTTGCTAAAAAAATTGGAGATACTCTAAAATATATCAACATGTTCACAAAAATATATGCTAACTACTTATGCCATACTGCAAACGTATTTGAAAATTCCAATTTATTGAACATTTGGACACAATCTAAATGAACTTTACTATCTAACTACGGAGTTAAAATTAATAAATGCTCACATCATGTATGAAAGGATCGGTATGACACCTAGAGGGGGGGGGGGGTGAATAGGTGCTACTTCAATTTTAGTACTTTTTCAATTTAGGCTTGACACAAAAGGTAAATTCTCTAGATATGCAACTACGGTGAATTTACCTATATGACAAGCGAGCAACTAAACAAGATACACGAAGTAAAGACAATAAACAAGGATAGAAGTAACCGAAAGTGAAAGCACGCGGACACAGATGTAATCCCGAGTTCCTCCTTTTTAGGGGAGTACGTCTCGTTGGAGAGGTGTGAGCTACCACAAAGGTCAAAACTCAACCGCCACAAAGGCGGGTGCACCCTCTTCTCCGATGAACCGCACCACAAAGGTTTGGTTCACCTTCCACTATCGAAAACCTTCAAGGCGGAATCCGGAGCCCTTACAACAACGATCCGGGGCACAACCCACAAGAGGATTGGGGGCTCCCGAACAGCTACAAATCTGTCACAAAGACAATCAAGTGAGTACAATATGAGGCTAGGTTTTCCCAAAGGAAATCCTAGCAAAGGGTCCCTCAAGTGAATAAGGGGGAAAAGTAAATCGGCTTGGTGAAGATGTAGATCTTGGTCTCCTCCTTCGATTCCCCAACTTTGAGCTAGATTGAGTGGTTGGGTAGGGAGATCTAGGAGGAGGAAGCTTGCGTTAATGGAGGTGAGAGAGTGTGTGAAGCTTGGTCTTCAATGGGGAAGAAGACCTCTTTAAATAGCCTCTCTCCCAAATCTGGCCGTTGGACAGCCAGATTCCCGCAGCGGTACTACCGCCAGCAGGGGCGTACTACCGCTACGTGTAGAGCGCATCGCCAGCTTCGCGTCGAGCCGTTGACCTCCTGGCGGTACTACCGCTGGCCCTGGCGGTACCACCGCCCGGTACCGCTGGAGGTACCGCTGGTACCCACAGAAGCACAAAAGCGGCGGTACCCCGAGCGGTACCGCGGGCGGTAGTGGTCCTTCACCACAGCTCAGATGCGCTGCGAAAAGCACGTGGCGGTACTACCGCCAGGAGGGCCGATACTTCCGCCATGGAGCGGTACTACCGCTGGGTACCGCTGGAGGTACCGCTGGTACCAACAGATGCCAAATCGGCGGTACCACTGGCGGTACCGCAGCGGTAGCTGCGCCCTTGTGCGTAGCGCAGCACAGAGGAGCTGTGCAGCGGTACTACCGCTGGAGCCAGCGGTACTACCGCTGCCTGGGAAAAACCTTCCCACACAGCCTGTTGCGAGTAGAATTCAACCGCGATCTTTTACCTACTAATTTCTGCATAGATCAACAGATATATTAGACTAACTAATTGTGTTGTTAACAAACACCAAAACCATAGGCAAAGGAGATGCCCTTTCAATCTCCCCCTTTTTGGTGTTTGATGACAACACAAGTAGTTACAACGCAAAAGGCTAGTAAAATTTCGACGGAGCTCCCCCTAGACATGTGCAATACTCGAAATGTCTTTGAATACACAAGTGCACATAATCTAGGATCAACACTCCCCCTAGATTTTACAAACCATGCAAGCATAAAGATATATATAAAGAAAGGCTTGCACACATTAACGACATGAACAAAGAGACATAAAGGAGAGTTCACATGTCTTACACCATATGGATAGAGGGTTCCAAGAACTGAAAATAAAGAGTGTTCACAAGCAAAGGACAAACCACGAGAGAAAAACGAGCTTGTGACACATCCCTCGCAAACCCCCGCACAGTCCTACTAGATATCTCTCCCCCTTTGGCATCGAGACACCAAAAAGGGAAGAGATCGATGCTACGTCCCAACGGCTACTCGAAACCAGCTGGAGGCGGCTGAGAGGTGGCATCATCTTCTTCATAGTCAGACCAAGTGATGACATTCCCTTCGCTGTCATGAGCTTGCCATTCATCCCACGTCTTGATATTCTTCTCCGAACCGGACTGCACATCTTCTCCTTGAGCACGACGGAGAGCAACCTCAGCCTGACGAGCCTTCATCTTCTCTTCATATGTATCATATTGGAACCTCTCCACTTTCTTGGACACTTTGAAGATCTTCTTCATTTGAAGAGCCATCCATTTCATGGGTCCAACTTTAGAGGGACCAGCCTCGTCAACCACTTCCTTGCTTGTCTTCTTGGGGTGAGACTTGATGAGGAGCTTCTTGCTTTTGTGGGGAATCCATTGTTCCGTATCGCCAAGGTCTTCAATGGAGTTGTTCTCAAGCCACTTCCACACGATGATGCGCATGATGAGAGGAGCAAAAGCAATGTTCTTCCTCTTGCTAATGACGTGCCACAACTCATTCCAGATATAGTCCATAACATCCAATTGCTTCCCCTTGCCTTGCATGTCCTTGGTGAGAAGCAAGAGATTCTTAAGATAGGCATGAATTTCATCGATGTTGCCAACCTTGGGGTTGATGGTTTCGCGATAAATCCGGTGCATGATGTCCCAAGTGGGAAAGAGGCCCTTGGATTTGCCAACCTTCCACTTGACAGCACTGTCGGGATCATAAAGAGGAAGGAGCTGCGAAACATCCTTGGCTTCGACCCCCGGAAAGTGAACACGGAAATGAGTTTCTTCAAAATCATCGGGCTCAAAGGGACCAAATTCCTCATACTCAAACATGGCAGCAACCTCTTCCCAAAGCACTTCAAACTTTTGGTCCTTAGTCATCCATACAATGCGACGCTTAGTTTCATTTCCCATGTGGACAGTGGCAAGGAATTGGGCAACTAGCTTCTCATCAAAATCCTGCTCCAACTCCATCATAGGCAAGAGTCCAAACTCCTCACAAATAGCAAGAGCCTCTCCAAAATATTCAGGATGGGCTTTCATGTGTGCCATGTTGATATGATGCTGCTCCACATAGTTGTCCTTGGGCTTCTTCAGGAGAATCTCATTGTAAATCTGTTCTTGAAACTTGTTATGGAAATAGGGATTGTTGCCCCGAACGGATGGAATTTGCTCCATCCTCTCAATGACATAGCAGTCTTGCACCCTCTTGGCAATGAAATCTTGATCAGGCATGTCACTTGCAGACTTGGGGCGAGCTGCAGCTTTGGGCTTCACTTGAGGAGGAAACTTCCGACGGGTGACAGGGACCCCATCTATCTCATCTCTAACTTCATCTTCACTTGTGTCTGTGCGCTGTTTCTTGTTCCCAGCAACCTTGGTACGAGCAGCACGAGGCTGACTACCTGTGAAAGCATAAGGAGGGGCAAGCATATAGATAAGAATGCACAAAGTTCATGAAATGTGGGAAAGGAACACATGGTACAAGATTTAGAGGAAATGATGCTAGAATTGGAGTGCTACATCTAGGTGATAAGATGTAACAACAAGGTAATAGGATGGCTTCAATAGGAAGCCCTAAAATTACCTAGGGTTACTCCTTAAAATCTAGATGAAGAACTTTAAATCTAGCCAAAAATTTCCAGTAAAATTCTACACAAGGTTCAAGATCCACATGTGCTACACTTCTACCAACTCAATCTACCACGAATTCACAAAAGATAGCCACGAATTTCATCTTCATCCATCAACTAGATGAGAGAGAGGGAAAGGGCGTACCGGAACTCATGGCAGAGGATCGAGGAGAGGGAGAAGAGCAGGAGCCGTCCGGGGTGGAGGAGCACGAGCTCCCGTGGCCGGAGGGCTGCTTCCCGGCGAAGAAGATGGCCGGCGGCGGTGGGATCCGAGTGGAGTTGGAACGGGAGAGAGAGAGAGCAAATGAGGAACTCTCCAAAAAACTGTTCTCCCCGTGCCCTTATCCACTCAGAACCCCGTGGCGGTACTACCGCTCGCTCCAGCGGTAGTACCGGCCCCCGATACGGAGCGGGCGCTCGGGCGGTACCGCGCTGCGCAGTGTTTTGCAAAAACACGCGCAGCGGTAGTACCGCCAGAGGGCCCGGTAGTACCGGCGCCTGGGGAAAAAAACAGTTAGGGCTCAAAAAGAGCCCCGAACCCGTTTTTACTGCCGGTTTCGACCATCCACAAAGCTAGGAACACGAACAAAGTGTATTTTTAGAGAGACATGGCTTAAGGGATAGGAGATGTGGCTTAGGATAGAGCAAGAAACTGGGGAAGAAGAGTATGCCCAAATTTGCAAGAAACAAATACGAAGGGCCAAACTTGAGCACTCTTCCTAAAACTCAAAGACTAGGAACCCAAAATAAAACCAAATAAGATCAACTCCTCATAGGGAGGAGGGCGGTGGCCAAGGCCACCATGTATGAGTATGTGGTGTGACACCGCGAAGATATATCTTGGGTTCACGGCCACAACTCGTCATTTTAAGCTCAAAATTCATTGAACGAATATAGAGAGACAAATGAGTTCTTAATATTGGCATAATGGGGGGAGGGATAGTCCAATGGATTAGGACCGCACTCCCCCTATTTCCATGCCTACACCTAAACCAAATAGATAGTCAAAATATAGGTGTATATGCAAGATATTCAAGCGACGCTCCCCGAATCGATGATATTTAGCTCATGCCTCAAATAAGTGAACCTTGCTTCATCAAGTGGCTTCGTGAACATATCGGCAAGTTGGATCTTCGTGGGAATATAGCCAAGCTCAATGTCACCCCGGTTGATGTGATCACGGATGAAATGATAGCGAATCTCAATATGCTTCGTTCTTGAGTGCTCCACCGGGTTGTGGCCAATCTTGATAGCACTTTCATTGTCACATAAAAGAGGCACTTTGTCACAATGGACACCGTATTCCTTTAAAGTTTGCCTCATCCACAACAATTGAGTGCAACAACTAGCGGCCGCCACATACTCGGCTTCGGTGGTGGAGAGAGATATGCAATTTTGCTTCTTAGAAGACCAACTCACCAAGGACCTACCAAGAAATTGGCAAGCCCCGGAAGTTGATTTCCTATCATCCTTGCAACCGGCCCAATCCGAATCCGTGTAACCGGCAAGAGAGAATGTTGAGCCTTTAGGATACCACAAACCAAACCTTGGGGTATGAACTAAATATCGAAAGATTCGAAGAACCGCCGTTTGGTGGCTTTCTTTGGGAGCCGCTTGGTACCTTGCACACACTCCTACACTCAACACAATATCGGGTCTAGATGCACAAAGATAAAGCAAAGAACCAATCATAGAACGATAGAGTTTTTGATCAACATCCTTATCTTTACCCTTTGGATTAAGTTCAAGATGACACTTGGTGTCCATAGGAAACTTCTTCTCTTTAGCATTTTGCATCTTGAACCTCTTGAGCATGTCTTGGATATATTTGGCTTGAGAGATGAAGGTCCCTCCACTCAATTGCTTGATCTCAAAACCAAGGAAGTACTTCAACTCTCCCATCATGGACATCTCGAACCTATCGGTCATAAGCTTTGAAAATTCATCATTAAAAGCTTTGTTAGAAGAGCCAAAAATGATATCATCAACATAAAGTTGGCATATGAAAAGCTCCCCTTTAACCCTCTTGGTAAAAAGAGTGGGATCGATTTGCCCCACTTCAAAGCCACGGTCTACCAATAGCTCTCTTAGGTGCTCATACCAAGCACGAGGTGCTTGTTTGAGACCATAGAGCGCCTTATCAAGTTTGTAGACATGGTTAGGGAAGTGAGGGTCCTCAAATCCCGGAGGTTGCTTAACATATACCAACTCCTTTAAAGGACCATTAAGAAAAGCACTTTTCACATCCATTTGTTGCAACTTGAAATTATGATGTGATGCATATGCAAGAAGGATACGGATGGACTCAAGGCGAGCCACGGGAGCATAGGTCTCTCCAAAATCAATGCCTTCAACTTGAGAGTACCCTTGAGCTACCAATCTTGCCTTGTTCCTCACAACCATTCCATGCTCATCTTGCTTGTTCTTGAATATCCACTTGGTGCCTATAACATTGAGGCAATCTTTTGGCTTCTCCACTAGATTCCACACTTTGTTGCGCTTGAAGTTGTTGAGCTCTTCATGCATGGCATTCAACCAATCCGGATCTTCAAGAGCTTCAAAGACTTTCTTTGGTTCCACCATAGAGATGTGGGCTTGATGTTCATTAAAATTTGCCAATTGTTTTCTTGTGGTGACCTTGTTCTTGACATTAACAATGATATTTTCTAGATGAAGACTCTTTCTTCTCCAATCCTTTTTGACTCTTGCTACACGACGGGTTTCGATATCCTCATTGATGCGAGGAATTTCCGCTTGATCATCTTGATCATTTGAGTCCCCGTCTTGACCGGAGTGTTGACCTTGATCATCTTGAAGCACATCTTCAACAATGGAAGGAGAGGGTTGATCTTGGTCATGACCTTGGCTAGCATCAACAATAGGAAAACTTGATTCTTGCATAGCAACATGGTCAACATGAGGAGGGTCTTGAACTTGATCTTGGGTAGATGCATCATTTGCTTCCATAGAAGGTGCAACTTCAACTTGTGATGATGGAGTCTCCACTTGAGTGGAGCTAGGACTTGCTTGAGGAGGTTCATGATGGATTTCAATGGGTCGATAGAAACCAACCCCCATTCTTCTTATTGCATCTTGTGGTTCCTCATTATAACCAAATACCCGGTAGTAGGCGACATTGGGCTTGTTGCCGGTGAGCATCTCATAAGATGTAAACTTCTTGCCAACACGAAAGAATAGCCGGTTAGATGAGTGCACGCCGTGGAGATAGCCTCGGCCCATAAGAATAGCGGAGACTTAAACTCCGCCAACATAGACCTTGCCATATCCATGAGAGTCCGGTTCTTCCTTTCGGCTACACCATTTTGTTGAGGGGTATATGCAGCGGAATATTGATGACGAATCCCCTCTTCACTAAGAAACTCATTTAAGGTGTAGTTCTTGAACTCGGAGCCATTATCACTCCTAATGACCAAAATAGGGACATTGTATTGGCGTTGAACAATATTGGAAAAGTCGATGACGGTTGTTGGGTTCATCCTTCGTCTTGAAGAAATAAACCCAAGTAAATCTTGAATAGTCATCAACAATCACCAAACAATATTTCTTCCCACCAAGACTAGGTTGAGGCACGGCACCAAAGAGATCAACATGAAGAAGTTCCAAATCCTCTTGATGAAATATGGTCTTGCCCGGATGGGGAGAATCATGCATCTTTCCTTCAACACAAGCCCTACAAAGACGATCTCTAGAAAAAGAAACATTCTTTTAGTCCAAGAATGTGGCCACCCTTGTGAAGACTTTGCAAAGTTCTCATGTTGACATGGGACAAGCGGCGATGCCACAACCACCCCACGTCGGCCTTTCCGAATAGGCATATTGCTTGAGTGTTGGTAGACCCCGAAAAGTCTACCACAAACAACTCATTTTCAACATACCCAACGAACATGACCTTTAGAGTCTTGCTCCTCAAGAGTACCACCATATCAATAGTAAAATGGACATCAAAGTTCATCTTATTAAGAGCACGAACGGACATAAGATTGTAACCTAGAGACTCAACAAGCATGACATTTACAAGGGTGATATCCCTTGCAACTACCACCTTGCCGAGACTCTTTACCTCGGCCTTTGACTTGTCACCATAAGAGACGGATGAGTTATTTAGATTTGGTCTCAACTCCGTCATAATCTCCTTGCTTCCGGTCATATGACTAGTGCATCCACTATCAACCACCCATTTCGATCCACCGGAAGCATAGTCCTACAAGAAATCATTGCTTGGATTTAGGTACCCATTTCTCAATGGGTCCTCTTTGGTTAGCAACAAGGGTCTTAGGACCCAAATAGAGTAATCAATGTAACCATCATATGGACCAACATATTGAGCATAAACATCCCCATAATAATCAACATAAAGAATATAGTTGGGGTTGTTATGCCCCGCAAAGTCACTACGAGTGGTCTTGCCCCTTGTGGCACTACCACCGCAATGGAAGTCTTGGCTTGTGCGGGCTTGGTCTTGATCTTCTTGTTGTTGCCCACTTTCTTCTTGGGCTCGGCTACATAACCAAGACCCTCCTTCCCTTTGTGTGGTTTTTGCTCAAATAAGTAAGCAATACCCTTATCTTTACCTTTGGGAATAGAGGTCTTGGCACTAACATTTTCTTCAATAACATTTTCATGAACACGAGGAAGAATAGATATGCTAGTTGAGCTAGATTTAGAAAGTTGAGTTTGAAGTTGCTCATGAGACTTGACTAAAAGGGAGTGAGTTGTTTCCAAGGCCTTGTGAGCCTTGTCAAGCTTCTCCATATCCTCAAGAAGTCTAGCATTAGCAACCCCAAGTTCAACTTTCTCCTTTTTAAGCACTTTATATTTAGCAAAGACATGATCTCTATCCTTAATGATTTTATTAATGATATCATCATTTTTAGCATCAAGAGACTCAAGTCTTTCCTCAAGAGAACATCTTTCTTCACTCTCTTCATCAAGAGAGGCATTCAAGGATGCTACGGAAGCATTCAAAGAGGCAATGGTGAGAGAATCCTCTCTCTCAATCTTACTCTTTTCTTGAAGAAGTTCTTCGGCCGCACATAGTTGTCTCATGAGAGACTCAACATGTTCCTTAGCTTCACCTTGCAAGTTAGTCATGAAAGTATCGAAGCAACAAGTTCTTCTTAATCACAAGACTAGATTGATCACTCATTTCATGCATAGTCTTGGGAGAAGGAGATGATACCTCGGTGACATTAGCCATGAGGCAACGAGCGTTGTTGGTGGAGAAGTTCTCATTGGGGGATTCAAAGAGAGAAGATGATGAAGTTGATACAATAGCCAATGCGGCTACCTCTTTAGTAGGTGCATCTTCATCTTCGGAATCACTTGTGGCATATTCTTCTTGTGCCACCAACACAATTCTTGGTGCCTTCTTGAAGAAAGGCTTCCTTGGTCTTGCGGGCTTCTTTTGGATCAACTTTGAATGGTCCTTGGGGATGAGCTTCCCACCATTTTGCTCTCGGTTCTCATAAGGACACTCTCTTATGTAGTGGTTCTTGTCATGACAATTGTAGCACGTCTTCCACTTTGAGGCTAGCTCTTTCTTCCCACTTGAGTTGTTCTCTTTATCAACCTTGGCTTTAGCTTTTGCCGGGTCTTGCCAAAACTCTCTTGTGGCAAGAGCTATATGACCATTTAGAGCCGGTTCAAGATCATTTGGAGCAATGTTGCTTGGGCACGCTTCAACCTCATCAAGACATACCACCTTGGCCTTCAAAGCAAGTGAGGGGCCTTGTTTCATCCCCATGGCCCTAGCACGGTATCTTCGGCATTCTTGGTGGCAACCTTGGAGGCTTGCACTTCTTGCATAACTTCATTGGATGTCATTTCGTTGTAGTTGTGTCTTCCTTGAATGGCTTCACCTCGATGGGCTCGAAGGCAAGAGAGCATTCACATACTTCCTCTTGACATAAGCATCATCCACATAGGTTGCCCCCACATCAAAGAAGGCCTTTGCAAGAGTCTTGAGTCTTCCATACATGTCTTCATGATCTCATTGTCAAACATGTAGAAGCCTTCGGCATCATTGCTCAAAGACTCATATCGGTTTCTCTTCATGCTTTCATTCCCAAGAAATGCAACCTCAAGACAATTCCAAGCTTCTTTGGCGGTGGTGGCATTGAGAACATAATGCTTGTCACTTTCACTCACTGAAAGTTCAATCATATGGAGTGCGGAGGCATTGAGTTGCTTTTCGGCAAATTCTCTTCTTGTCACATTGCTTGGATCCGCAACCTTGTACCATCTTCAATGATCCTCCAAAGCTCGATAGAGGCACTGTTAATATGAGATTTCATTGAGCGTTGCCAACTAGCAAAGGCTAATGCATTAAGCTTAGGTGGAGGACCAATGGGGTTTATGCGGGTGGTGATAGGTGGGTCGATAGGGTACCATCCCGGAACGTTATGGTACTCTTCCTTCCCATCTTCATGCTTGGTAGGAGGTGGAGGAGTTGGTTTAGATCCGGAGGTGGTTTCCACCCCCTTCTCATTTTTCTTTTTACCCTCCTCGGAATCACCTTCATCGGAGTTAGAGATGCCCTCTAGTGGGATGGTTTCCGAAACCTTGGCATTTGTGAGTTTCATGAGCATGTCACGCAACTCACAAATTTGACATTCATGTCATTCATGGACGATGTCAATGTTGTTTCCAACTTTGATATCGGCCATGGATGCCATGGTCTCTTTGGCCTTGGCAAGATCGGCCTCATCCTCACTTTGTGTCATACTTCTCTTAGGCGGTTAAGCCCAAAACAAGAGAGCCTTGCTCTGATACCAATTGAAAGGATCGGTATGACACCTAGAGGGGGGGGGTGAATAGGTGCTACTCCAATTTTAGTCTTTTTCAATTTAGGCTTGACACAAAAGGTAAATTCTCTAGATATGCAACTACGGTGAATTTACCTATATGACAAGCTAGCAACTAAACAAGATACACGAAGTAAAGACAATAAACAAGGATAGAGGTAACCGAAGTGAAAGCACGCGGAGACACGGATGTAATCCCGAGTTCCTCCTTTTTAGGGGAGTACGTCTCGTTGGAGAGGTGTGAGCTACCACAAAGGTCAAAACTCAACCGCCACAAAGGCCTGCACCCTCTTCTCCGATGAACCGCACCACAAAGGTTTGGTTCACCTTCACTATCGGAAACCTTCAAGGCGGAATCCGGAGCCTTTACAACAACGATCCGGGGCACAACCCACAAAGGATTGGGGGCTCCCGAACAGCTACAAATCTGTCACAAAGACAATCAAGTGAGTACAATATGAGGCTAGGTTTTCCCAAAGGAAATCCTAGCAAAGGGTCCCTCAAGTGAATGAGGGGGAAAAGTAAATCGGCTTGGTGAAGATGTAGATCTTGGTCTCCTCCTTCGATTCCCCAACTTTGAGCTAGATTGAGTGGTTGGGTAGGGAGATCTAGGAGGAGGAAGCTTGCGTTAATGGAGGTGAGAGAGTGTGTGAAGCTTGGTCTTCAATGGGGAAGAAGACCTCTTTAAATAGCCTCTCTCCCAAATCTGGCCGTTGGACAGCCAGATTCCCGCAGCGGTACTACCGCCAGCAGGGGCGGTACTACCGCTACGTGTAGAGCGCATCGCCAGCTTCGCGTCGAGCCGTTGACCTCCTGGCGGTACTACCGCTGGCCCTGGCGGTACCACCGCCCGGTACCGCTGGAGGTACCGCTGGTACCCACAGAAGCACAAAAGCGGCGGTACCGCGGGCGGTAGTGGTCCTTCACCACAGCTCAGATGCGCTGCGAAAAGCACGTGGCGGTACTACCGCCAGGAGGGCCGGTACTACCGCCATGGAGCGGTACTACCGCTGGGTACCGCTGGAGGTACCGCAGGTACCAACAGATGCCGGAAATTGGCGGTACCACTGGCGGTACCGCAGCGGTAGCTGCGCCCTTGTGCGTAGCGCAGCACAGAGGAGCTGTGCAGCGGTACTACCGCTGGAGCCAGCGGTACTACCGCTGCCTGGGAAAAACCTTCCCACACAGCCTGTTGCGAGTAGAATTCAACCGCGATCTTTTACCTACTAATTTCTGCATAGATCAACAGATATATTAGACTAACTAATTGTGTTGTTAACAAACACCAAAACCATAGGCAAAGGAGATGCCCTTTCAATGTATTCTCTAACTATGGAGTTAAATTAACAATTAATGTTCAAACATTTTAATTCACTAAGTATTTGGACATACCCTAGACGAAAAATTCCGACAGATTTTAAAAATTGAAGATACTCTAAAATATATCAACATATTCATAAAAATATATGCTAACTACTTATGGCATAATGCAAACATATTTGAACATTCCAATTTGGTGAATATTTAGATACAATCTGAATGAACTTTATCTAACTACGGAGTTACAATTAACAAATGATCATATCATGCAGTCTCTAACTATGAAATTAAATTAAAAAATTATATCGAAATACAAGCATATTTGAACATTTTAATTCACTAACTATTTAGACATACTCTAGACGAAAAATTCCAACAGAGTACAACATTTTTCGAATTACAACGGTGCGGCGTGTCGCCGCACCAAATTCCACTAGTTAGGGACATTAAAACTAAGACAAGAGGGAGCTCTCTCACGTCCTAGGCAATTCTGACCGTTCGATCAAGTTTTGGCCGTCAGATTTCCTTCAGATCCCGAACTGGGCCGCTCGTCCCTAGGGGACGCTACACTGCGGATCGAGTGTAGCTTTTGTGGTTAACTGGGCCTAGAATACTCACACAGCCCATTAAATACGTTACTGGACCGAATCGTGTGAGAGCTAACGGCTGGTCGTTGCTCGCTTGGACTCAGATCGTGAAAAAGAGAGGATTGGATCGACCCGACGTTCAGATTTCAGATCGAGAGAAAAAAGACAGAGGAGGGATGGAGGGGGTTGGGGAGGCGATGCGTCGAGGGCGAAGCGCCTTCCACGGCGATTCGGGCCTCGACAACGGGAGATGTGAAGGGGCACTTCGCCCATGCATCGCTGGCGAAGCTGAGCCGGCGGCGTTCGAGCACGTACTCATTGCCATTGATCATAGCTGAGTGCGCCACTCGCGGCTGATCGTGTGAAGGTACATTACTCTTTCTCACAGCTAGGGCATATGCGTGATCTATCGCTCTGTAATTCCTCCTTATTTAATCCGACAAGAACACCTCCAGATGCTATGTTTCTCTGCTAGCTTGCTTGCCCCTTTGTGTTCTACAGATTTACGGCTCTGATAATTCCATTTGGCTCCCAGTGATTTTCTTTTGTTAGGTATTCTTCCAAGTGATGATGTTGTATTCAGTCTTGATTTGTTCAGGTGCCACGATCCACATGTTCATCCTTATTCTTGCTCCACTTTTTCGGGAAATTCTTTGAGTTGTGGTTCTGATATAATTGATTCGGGAATTCTACAGCACAACCACCCGATCTCACAGATTTATGGTTGTTGGAGAAGTGAATTTTTTGCAATCTGGTTCATCCCGCGGGATTGTTGGAAGTTGGAACACTTTTGATTAGGATTTGACATTTGTGATCAATTGATGTGCTTGATCCTTCCAGTGGATGAGCTGGACCTTTGTAGTTTGCGTGAGATTTTTGGATCATATCATATATTCCAGTGTCCTGTCGGTGAGTCTGGTCATGCCATACCTGATGTTGTTGGCACAATGGAGCTTAATGCCCTAGATGGCTAAGTGTCTGTTGAACTGAGTGGAAGCACTTTAGGCGTTAGGTGTCAGCTAACACCTTCAGGCCTTCAAATGCATAAGTCCAGGGGTACTTCCTTCTATGCATATTGTCTAATACCAACATGACAAGCTTAAGCGTTAATCCGATTGGAACAGTTTTCTCTTTATATATGGCACTTCAAGTGTTCTGTTAGCTGTCTGATTTGTTCATTTGTTGTGATTATGGCACAGTGCAGCAATGTCGCACTTGGGAAGGTTGGCGGTGGCAATGAACTGCATGTAGCACCGCCCCCTTGACTGCCGACAGTAGGCCTGGTGGAACTTAGGGTCCCTGGTCACGGGTCCTGCATTCCGTGTGATATCATTGGCAAAACACACACATATTGCTTCTGAGAGATACATGTCATATCTCTACCTCCAAATCTTGAAGTTAGTATGTAAGAACTGAGTTATATTTTCATTGTTTTAACCCTGATCAATCTGTAATAAAGTTTTGCTCTTTGCTTCCACTCAACTTAATTGATCTGGATCGTGTGCAGGTTTCTCTTGATCAATTGGATTCAATTCCAAGGTGCTGCTGCAGATCTATGGATATGGATACTTATGCAATTCTAGCGTTTTTCACAGCAATCTCGACTATTTTCTATTTTCAGCTTGTTTCACAAAATATTACGTAGTAAGTTCTGTCATGACGGATATGCTTGAAGGTGCAATCTACCTCATGCTCGTTGATGCTGGCGTCGGGTCGCAGGGATCTGCTGCCGTGTGGCCACTAGAAGCGGCTGCACTAGGCCATGATACACTGCACCACAGTTGATGCCCAAGTGTCTACCTCATCGATCACCGAGAAGCAGAGAAGTCTACAACCAGTCAGTGGCATGCTGCCGGGGCTACTGCACAACACCTTCTCCTCGGGTCTTGTACTGATTCGTATCACTGCTATGAAGTTTATAATTTGTTTAAAGCTCACTTGGGCTCTTGGCTGATTGTAAATCAAATATGCCAGCTGGGCAAGTCCCATAGCTTGGATTTATAGATTGATTCGAGCTAAACCTGGATTCGTTGTACCGACTTTGACTAGATTATTTTGGTGATGGAAAATGTGGCATTGAGCACCCTACACATTTTATTCAATCAATCTAACATATTTCCTGTAATTTATGTCCTCCTGTCAACATGGGGTGCTATCCATCACCGTGATTATGTCCTCCTCTCAGCATGGGTGCTATCCATCACCGTCCATCTGCTGAATTTATTGAAGCCTAAATCCATTGTTCCTTTTGCTGATAAACCGATCCAGTTGGAAAGCGATTGTGTGGCAGTGGAACAGGAAATGAAGCAGATATAGAGGATAAAATCTGCCATCTCGGCAGTGATATATATATGAGACTAAAAGTTCTTCCTAAACTTCCCTGATTTCCGCATAGAAAATGTACGGATCAGGTAATTATGTAGCTCATGGGTTAGCTAAGTATGGTCGTAGTGCAGGTTGTCATGGGGTCTCTTTGAACTCGTTTCCTCGCTGCGTGCTGGTAACGGCTCAAAGGATTGTAATAGCGTTTGTAATCCTGCTACTTTCACTTAATTCAATATACACCCAAGTTATGAACAAAGAGTATTGTGTATGTGGGCACCAAGCCAATTTGTATGTCTAAGCCTTGTTTTAGCAAGCACGAACTTCTCTTGAATTACTGTTTATGAAAACTCAACATTTTTGTAAGTTCCTATCATTCTATTGTAGCCACACACGCCATCACATAATAAGCAATCACGAGAGTCCATTCCTAACCATCTATTCTCCTAATAGACGGGCGCGGCAACGCGCGCCTAAATGATCTAGTAATGTTGAAAATCAACCAAATTTGTAGATCGAATCTGCTCTCCCAATGGTCACTGATCCAACATTTATCACCGGCACATCTGACCTATGCCGCGACAACCAGCCCGTCCACACATCACTCGATGGACCACTCAATGAAGAGACGCAACTGCTAGCCTGTCCAGATCGCAACGAACTCCTAATCATTTGTCATGGCATGAATTTTGTATTTGGCTAGTTAACGCCCGAAATAGTTGTTAACAGTTGTCACCTTGTAACTTCAATGTTTTAAATAGCCCCGACCCTCAAAATGGGGCTATAGCCGGAAATTGTACATGAATTTATTTAGCCTCAAGATGCTCTATCCAGGCTATAGCCGGCTATTTAAAACTATGGATAACTTGCTATAAAAGTAGGACACAATCTTATTACTATGTGTTATAACCCTGATAACAAAAATTCCCGAATGTTGTCTAGACTAGTTTTGAAGTTCTCATTGATAGGAAGCCAACAATGAAAGCGATTCCGCTTCACTTTTAGATGCTTTCTCCCCTCTCTCTAGGCCGGCCATGGTGTCATACAAGGGCTTGTTTGAGGTCTCAGGGAGACAAAACACCATCAAGCCGCCGATGATCCCCGACACACCGAACACCGCGAACGGCAGCCGCTCCCCGAGCGTCACCACCAAGGGCGCTAGTAAGGCGCCCACCTGCATTGCCTGCGCCGTGCACCCCAACACCGCGTTCCGCACCACTGTCGGGAACAGCTCCGCCGTGTACACGACGAGCAGGTTGTATGTCGTCCCCATCCCGAAGATCCCCATCACCCCGCATGCCGTCCTCATTACCCTGCAAGTCAGCAAGTGGTTGAAGAAGCAAATTCCCCTGACTCAAGCCATACATCATGCGAAAACGTGAAGGGTTTGATGAATTACCTAATGGCACCGGCACCGGTAATGATACTTCCGGCGGTGCATGAGACGCCACTGATCAGCATCATGCCGATAACGATTGGCTTACGACCGAGGTGGTGGAGGAGCAGAGTGGTGAGAAGGCACGCGGGCATCTCAGCCAGCGCGTTCGCGGCCACGCTGATGTAAAGGTTGGTCTTTAGGTTGACCACGTTGAGGCTCAGACCAAAGTACACCACCGAGCAGAGGAAGTTGACGATGACCGAGAACACGAGCCTGACCCGCGTTGTTGGTGACCGCAATGCGTCGAGGATCGTACCTGAGGAGGATGAAGACGGCTCCTCGACGCTGTCACCGGTACCGACCTTGGCGCCATTGATGTCGTCGTCGAGCATGAGTGTAACATCTGTAGGGATGTTCCTGCCGTTGGCGGATGCGATGTCCCGCAAGACGTGCATTGCGTCGTCGGCGCGCCCTCTCACCAGGTACCATCGCGGCGATTCGGAGACGAACGGCATGACAATGAGCACATAGGCGAGGGAGGGCAAGGAGGTGGCAACGTAGAGGAGACGCCAGGAGGACTGAAACATCGCGGCCATGCCGACCATGGCCGCGATGCCGCCGGAGAAAAAGTACATGGCAGATATGCCGGCAGTGCCGCGGCACGAGGGCCCCAGGGGCTCCGTGGCGAGGACGTAGGAGCAGATGCCGACGCTGCTGGTGCTGAACCCCGTGAGGAAGCGCAGCGCGGCGTAGACCCAGTAGCTTGGAGAGAGCGCGGTGAGGACGCCGAGAACGGCATTGAAGAAGCAGAGCACCACCAGGGAGCCCTTCCGGCCGACGAACGAGTCGGAGAGGTGCCCGAACACGCCCGCGCCTGCATGCCACGCGGCGCAACACACCATCGGTCACTTTCTCACCCGTCATCTCCTCAACAAAAACATGTACGTACCGATCATGCATCCGACGAAGAAGATGGCCTGGACGAGGCCCACCTTGTACCGCTCGCCGCAGACGAGGCCCCACTCGGCCACCGTTGACGAGCCAATCCCCTGGACCCACTCCCAGCCGGCTGCGGCACCGGCGCACCGGTCGCCGCACCGCCCGTCCCCGGCGGCGCACGCCATGGCCGGCTCGCGGTCCGCGAAGATCATGATCATGGTGTGCATCGCCTCCAGCGTCCACGCCGTCGACACCAGCACGAAGTGGCGCAGCTGCCAGGACCCGAAGTCCCCGGCGTGCAGCACCAGCGCGTCGTCGATACTCATGCGTGGGCTCGTCACTTCGCTGACGGTGGACATGGCGCCGCTTCGCACGGGGCACCCGCCGATGTGGCTAACGAAGAAGACACGCTTGTCCTCCTCGTCGCCTGGCGCCCACCACCTGCAAACGTTTTGCTTCGGCAGCTTACCGTTGCTGACAAGGCCTTCGGCAAGTTCTTCGGGACGAGTTACGCCTTGTACCGCCGTCATTCTTTGATCGGATTATTTGATCCGGGGGGCTAGCTTGCTCACCTACCCACAACGATGGATGTGCGCGTGCGCGTGCGCCCCATGTGCTCAAATTCACCGTACACTGTCCGATCCACTAATTAACGCTTCTGCAGATCGCACTGAATTACAAATAATCAGTCAAATCAGACGTTGGCGGGAGACCGTTAGTAAATAACTAAAGTCACTTCAGGAAAAGTGAGCAAAAAAAATTACACAGGCCAATTGGTCAGTATACAGCAGCCACTACAGGAATGGCTCTCTGTGCCGACGGCCATAATCTACGCCGACGGTTTTTTGTTGGGGCCGTCGGCGTAGACCCCGGTGCGACCAGCCCGTCAACTTGGCTCTCGACGTAGGAAAAGCCGTCGGTGTAGATAGACTACGCCGACGGCCACCCTCGGCGTATAAGTGGCCCTCAGGGTAAACCTCGCAGGCCGTCGGCGTAGAGTCCGTTTAGTGTTTAGGTGTAGTCGTAGCCTTATCTACGCCGACGGCAAAGCCGTCGGCACATTGGCCATGTTTTTTTAAATCTTTATTTTTTTATGTATATAGCTATGCCGACGGCAAAGCTGTCGGCACAGTTACCATGTTTATTTAAAATCCTCATTTTTATGTATTTATTTATTACTCTCAATTAAGTTTAATATGTTTAATATGGTTTTATTCATTTTTATGTATATAGCTCCGCCGAATAGCGGTCTCCACCCACATAAAATGACGTCGCGAATCTTGTCTCTCACAGACGGCCAAGTTTGACTTTTCCCCAACTGGATTAGGGTTTCGCTGAAGCGGGGCTCCGTAGCGTCGAAATCCCACCTAAACATAGGTGGGGCCATATCACATGTGTACAAGTGTTTTGGGGTGTTGCACATGTCCAAGATCCTACTCCGGTGTGTGACCGGATTCACGGCATCACTTTCTCTCTAGTAAGTTCCTGGACTTATAGCTCGAAACTCCTACTTCGGGCGAAACGGAGGAAATCTTTGTAAGGCTTGGGTAGATCTTGGTTTTGGGTCTTCCTAGGGACTAATCTAACACAACCAAGCAATAAAGTCCACTGGGCTACCCCCTTTCGACTCCGGTGAAGGGGGTAGACGAGAACTTTGACTTTTTTCCAGCGGGTCTAGGGTTTCGCCGAAGCGGGGCTCCGGAGCGTCGGAACCCCACCAAAACATAGGTGTTTTCATACCATATGTATACAAGTGTGTTGGGTCTTGTACACGTCCAAGATCCTACTCCGGTGTGTGACCGGCTTCATCGACATCACTTTCTCTCTAGTAATTCCTGAACTTATAGCTCGAAACTCCCACTTCGTCGGGCGACCCGGAGGGAATGTTTGTAAGGGTGGGGGTGGATCTTGGTTTTGGGTATTCCTCGGGACTAACCTAACACAATCAACCAATAAATTCCGCTGAGCTACCCCTTTTGACTCCGGTGAAGGGGGTAGATGGAACTTTGACTTTTTTCCAGCGGGTCTAGGGTTTCGCCGAAGCGGGGCTCCGGAGCGTCGGAACCCCACCAAAACCTAGGTGGTTCCAAACCATATGTATACAAGTGTGTTGTGTGTTGTAAATTTCCAAGATCCTACTCCGGTGTGTGACCGGCTTCACCGGCATCACTTTCTCTCTTGTAATTAAGTTTCTGGACTTATATCTCGAAACTCCCACTTCGGGCGAAATAGAGGGAATCTTTGCAAGCGTTGGGTAGATCTTGGTTTTAGATCTTCCTATGGCATAACCTAACACAACCAAGCAATAAATTCCCCTAGGCTACCCTCTTTCGACGCGCGTACAGGGGGTAGACGGGAACTATGACTTTTTTCCAGCGGGTCTAGGGTTTCGCCGAAGCGGGGCTCCGGAGCGTCGGAACCCCACCAAACCGAGGTGGTTCCATACCATATGTATACAAGTGTGTTGGGAGGTGGATAGGGGGCATTTGTAAACCGTCGTACGGAGAAAGCTCGGGGGTAGATATGTGGGGCCCACTGGACTAGGGTTTCGCCGGAAAAGGATAGCCGGAGCGCCGGAATCACTCGAAAATTTGCGTGTGGCCCTACCATTTAATGCAATTAATTATAATAAAACTCTATAAATTTATAATGAAATAAATTATAATGCTTTAAAATATTAATAAAATGGTTAATAATATGAAAAATGAAAAACAATACCTATGCCGTCGGCATAGGTCCTATAAAACATACTATAGCAGCCCGGCCCACCCCGCATCTCCCTCACCCGCGTAGGGATGAAAACGGAACGGAATCTTTCCGACTTTTCCGCGGAAAAATGGAAACGGAATGAAAATATGGAAACAAAAACGGAATTTTGCGGAACGGAAACGGAAATGGAAACTTTTATGCGGAAACAGAAACAAAAACGGAACAACATATTCCGGCGGAACGACCACGAAAACGGAACTTTCCGTTTCCGGTAATACGAAACTTTCCGTTTTTTCTATGCGGTGCATTCCAAATCCTACAGGGCCAGTAATTCTAGTTGAAATATTTAGGCACATTCCAAGATATGAATAAACAAATATGCACACTATATTATATATTCATGATATCTCGTTATATTTAATTTTATCACTGAAACTTGACAAGATTGTTGGTTTGATTGAATTTTTCTGCATTCTTCAAGGGATTACTTGGTTCCGGCAAACATCCGCTTTCTGTTACTTCGTTCCGGCAAACATTCTTCAAGGGATTGAATTTTATCATGATAGCTCATAACCGTCCTAAACCTCACTAAATTCGCTTTGGCCCTCCGTTTAAGATGACTATGGTTCCAATGGAGCGACGAAATAGAACCTTGGATGAGCCTTGGCAACCCTTGCAACGCAAATGACCATGACCTCTTTGCGGCGGCCTTGATCATCACCATTCAAAATGGGGAGAAGGCACAATTTTGGGAATCATATTGGCTTCATGTAGCCGGCCCAAGGACATTGCGTCCAAGAAAAGAAAGTGCACGGTTCGCAAAGCCTTAGAAATGACTTTTGGGTTTGTCAAGTCAACATCCAAAATGGCCTCGCCCTTGGCTACATTACTCAATTTGCCAAGCTTTGCGAGCTCCTTGAAGACGTGCAACTACAAAATGATACCCCTGATAAAACTGCTTGGAAGTTCACTAACAATGCATCCTACACCTCTTCATTGGCAATTTTTAGGGAACACCACTTCGACGATGCCTAGCGTGGTGTGAAAGCCTTGGGCCTTCCAAAGTGCAATATGTTCGCTTGGTTGATTCTTCAAAACGGAGTGTGGACGGCGGATAGACTTCAACGGATTGAGTGGCCAAATAGTGGCCGTTGCAAGCTTTGAAACCAAGTTCAAGAGACAGGCCGCCCACCTACTCTTCCAGTGCCGTTTCACCACTAGGATTTGGTCCTCCATTAAGGATTTGCTTGGTCTACATAATTTATGAATAACCTGTTGGAATGTGTTCCAATCCGTTAAGGAATGGTGGCTTGAAGGAATCCTACAGAGCCATATAGGGAGGCTTTGGATTCGCTTGCCATGCTCGTCACATGGGAAGTTTGGAAGGAGCGAAATGCAAGAGTTTTCCGAAATCTATTCATCAACACGACCATGCTCGTCTCCAAGATCAAAGAGGAAGTGGCGACGTGGCGCCGGAGCCAAATCCCTTTGTAGTATTATGCCGCGAGAGTAATCCATTTATGTATTTGTAGCCGTGTCACGCTTGACACGGCTAGGCTTATAAGACCTCTAAAAACTTATTAATTAATGAAAATGACAAAAAAAAATCTTGTTTGAAAAAAGAACAAGGCCATACTCACTACACGGTCCCCTGTGCTCATGGCAGAATTCTTTGGGCAAATGAAGAAGAACTCTCAATGTGTCAACGTCAAACAGATGGAGGCGGAGACATTCAAGGCCATTATGCACTTCATTTACACCGATACGGCACTGGTACTTGCTGATCAGCAGCCGGCGACAGTGTTACTTAGGAGCTCGACGAGGTAATTGCAATTTGTGGTCACTATTGGAGTGCAAGCGAATTTGGCTACGTGCCGTGCCTGTAGAATTATGAGATTAGCGGAATTAGTGGATGTATTATTGAGCCTCATGGGCGAGTATATAAAGGCGTACAAGAGACCGACTTGGAGTACAAGACAAGTTAGGGAATAGATGGAAATAGATCCTAACTATCCTATACTACTGTAACGGGTCGTACCCGTACATGCCATACTCTAACATCCCCCCGCAGTCGTAGCGGTAGCGTCGTGAACAACTGGAACGTCGCGGACGGTCAGACTGGAGATAAGCCGAAATAGAATCCAGTGGGCTGACATCCCCCGCAGTAGGAGCGGGAACGTCATGGACGGTGTCGCGGCGCAGAGCTTGGACTGTAGAGGAAGCTGGTGAGGAGCTCAAGCGAGGTGATAGCCCTTTGTTGCCGATGTCGAGGGAGCCGAGAGCGTTAAGCGGTGCAGCCTTGGTTGGGGTAGCCGTGTGAGGGGTTGTCGTGGTCGATGTCGTGGTCGGGGTTGCCGGTGTCGAGGTAGACGCAGAAGAAGCGCATGCGCATAGTACGCGAGGAGACTGACGGGGATGCGTCGAGGCAGTCGTCGAGGATGCCGATGCCGGAGACGACGCAGTACGAGCCGTCGAGGACGAGGTGCGGCCATTGTTTTGCCGGAACAAGGCGCACGTCGGGGACGAAGGCATACTCCGGTTTTGCCAGAACCGAGTACGCATAGAAGAAGTCGGTGACGCGGTCGAGGCAGTCGTAGAGGAGGGAGTCGATGCCGAAGACGTTGTCGAAGCCGATGTAGACGAGGCGCCGACCCGGGCTTGCCAGACCTGGGGACACGTCGGGGATGAAGGCACGCACCGGTGTTGCCAGTACCGTGCGTGCGGGGGCAGGGACCACCGTGAACCATACGCCAGCGTCGGAGAGACTAGCAGAGGAGGCCTCCTGGACGGTTGCGAGTCGCAGAGCGACGTAGAGGGAGAGATGTCGATGCAGTCCGCGATTGTCGGAGTAGACGTAGTCGGGGACGGGGATGATGACGCTGGCGACGTGGTCATGGTGGACGAAGATGTAGAAGGCGGCGAAGGCAGCGGCGGCCTGGGGTGGCCATGCTGGACGCCTGGACAAGGAGTGGTCGGCGGGACCTGCGACGGCCTGAGGTGGCCAGCAGGTTACCTGTAGAAGGCGGCGGCGTTTACTCGAAGTAGGCGAGGAAGAAACCCGGCGGCTTGACGAAGATCATGCGTGGACGGTGGCGTTCCCGCGCCTAGGGAGGCGACGCGGCGCATACCACGTAGAAGTCGACACGCGGGGACGGCGGAGTGGACCGCGTGCCGCGGCGCTACGGCCCGAAGAGGCGACGCAGCAGCAGTGCGCGGGTCGGGGCGACGGCGGGTGTCGCCAGCCGCGTATACGCCTGGGAAGGCGCGTTGGCAGCCGGCAACATGGACCAATGGCGGCGGCGCGGCAGCCTGTAGCTCGATCGGTGATAGGCGCGTGCTCGGGGACGTGCTTGGCGTAGACAGACGCGCGTTCGGTTGATCAGACCGACGCAGCGCAGTACGCGCCATGGCGGCGACGACGACGCGCAGATCGGAGTCGATGGCGAAGTTGTCGGTGAAGTCCCGGTCGATGACGGTGAAGACGAAGCGGCGATGGAGACCTTGCAAGCGAGAGAAGCCGGCGGCGACGCGTCGAGGCGTCCCTTGGACGGTGTGTCCGGCCTTGCTGAGCGGTCGGTGAAGACGAGCCGGTCGGTGCGGAGTGGGCGCCGGCGAGTCGGCCGCGGTAGCCGGCTGGAAGGAGCCGGCCGGTGCGGAGTCGGCGCCGGCGAGTCGCCCGCGGTAGCCGGCTGTCGAGGAGCGGGCCGGTGCAGGTCGATGCCGTTGTCGGAGTAGAGGCGCGAGGACGACGGGCGGTGGGCGACGCAATCCGATCGATGATCGGTAAACCAAAAAAGAAAACGCCGATCGAGTGACCGGCGGAGAAAAGAAAACCGATCTAAAGATCGAAAAAAAAAGACGCTAGGGTAGCCGATCAACCGATTGGCGGACGAACCCTATGTACGGGCGGCGTGGCTCCCGACGGAGATCATGGTGATCGACCTCCCCGGGGGCGGCGCGGTGCGGAAGCGCGGCGGCGGCGGCTAGGTCAGATCGTGCCGCTCTGATACCATGTAGAATTATGAGATTAGCGAAATTGGTGGATGTATTATTGAGCCTCATGGGCGAGTATATAAAGGCGTACAAGAGACCGACTTGGAGTACAAGACAAGTTAGGGAATAGATGGAAATAGATCCTAACTATCCTATACTACCGTAACGGGCCGTACTCGTACATGCCATACTCTAACAGTACCACATACGAACAAACCTTTTCGTTTAGTCATTTTAGTTTGTGTGTTACTCTGCCTAAAGTTCTGCTCCATTTCTCTAGTAGAATCAAAGAAAGGCGATCTTCTGGGTGCCCTGCTGCTTCCAAGATTTGAGGAGCAGTGTGCTGCGTCAGCCGGTACCAGTCCGTGTATTACCGCAAGAACATGACGTGCTCGTATCGGTCTGATTTTTTCAACGACAATGGTTTGTCCTATGGTAAACTAGTTTGGAGACCTGAAAAGCTGCTGATCAGCGATGGAGCCACGTTGAACTCGGGTGAAGAGGTGATCTGTCTTTTTTTTGGATGGTTGATACGGTGATGTCGAAAAAGAAGGATAGGCCTTGTCGGGTATATATAACCTAGTTTTATTTGCTTCCGTGTCATCCATCCGATCGGTGATGACAATATTATTCGGAAAGACTGATTAAAGCACGCAAGAGCAGGCTATCTATCATCAGTCGGCAGACATGACGTTGACCCGTCGAGGGCCTTCACCATGCGCTGCATGTTATTGTATGACGTCCCACCGGCACAAACGGCCTCCTCTCCCTTCGCCATCCACATCTCGGCGCTTCCCCTGACACCATTCTCCCCCTGCATCACCTCCCTCACACGGCTGGTGACCTGCTCCATCCTCACCTCGTCGTCCAGCCGCACGCCGACGCGTCACACCTCGCAGGCGTACTTGCTGTTCGTGTACTGGTCCGCGAACCGCGGCCAGCACACCATCGGCACGCCCGCGGCGATGCTCTCGCACGTCGAGTTCCAGCCGTTGTGCGTCACGTAGCAGCCCACGGCACGGTGGCTCAGCACGTGTTCCTGAGCGCACCACGTGGTGAGGCGGCACCGGGCGGACACCTCTGAGAGGACATCCGACGGCAGTCCGGCCAGGGCGCCGTCCTCCCGCACGGCCCATAGGAACGGGTAGCCGGCCGCGGCGAGGCCCCGCGCGAACTCGGCCATCTGCTCGGGCGACAGCACCGTGTGGCTGCCGAAGTTGATGTACACCACGGAGCTGGGTTCTTGGGCGTCTAGCCATTCAACGAATTCAGTGTCCTTCTTCCACAGGCTTAGGTCGGTGGTGGCATCGTCCTTGATGTGGTGTTGCCGGAGGAGGGTGCCCAAGGGGCCGATAGTGTACACCTGCGGGTGCTCGGCACGGAGGGCGGCGAGGACGTCGGACTCAAGGTCCTCAAAGGTGTTGAGGATGATGGCCCCGGCCTTTTTGCAGTTGCTGGTCTCCGATTCGTTGAAGCGGAGACCGAAACTGTCCGGGTCATCAGTTCTACGAAGGAATCCGGAGATATCGCCCAGTTTAATCGGTGCCATGACGGGGATCCAGTCGATGATGGTTTCGAGCTCGGTCTCATCTGCAGAGATACCCTGAATTAATAATCTGTTTCATAACATATTTGTAGTACAGTCTTGTTTTCTAAAATTACTGCGACTTGCAGAAATGTCTCAAATTATGAATTTTTTATGCTCATAATTATTTTTCTAAGCTACGGGTTAATAAAGAAAGAAAAGGATGAAATACCTTTGACCGGGAAATAGCCCTTTTCCCTGAGCTCCCGGAGCTTCATATGTCCCATGAGGGCGGCCGCGCTGCAGCCCCAGAGCACCATACTCTGGAGGCCCAGCTCACGCGCCACGTCCAGCGCGAAGCTCATCAGAAACGTCGGCACCACACACGTCACGGGCGGCACACCGGCCGTCGAGTTCAGCCGCGCGATGAGCTCTCTGAGTGGCTCAGCGCAGCACCGGCTAACCGCCATGGACAGGCTCAGGCCGTAGTCATGCGCGGCCCGCTCCGCCGCAGACAAGCCATCGGGGATCGTCTCGAGCCGGAAGCCGTCACGGCCGCGCAGAGCGTCAGCGCCCTCGGTGGCCTCCACGCGTCCGTGGTTGTGCTCCGTGTTCACGATTGTCACGTACACGCCCTGCAGGTCCAGCAGCTTCGCCAGCTGCAGTGACGGGTTAATGTTGCCGGAGCATGGGTACGGCACCACCACGGCGTGAGGCCTCGCCCTTGCCATCACCCTCTCCGACTCCATCCCGGTTAGCAGGAACAAGTGCGAGATGTACAGTGTACAATGAGTGTTAGGGGCGAGCTTTGTGTGGTCTCACACCTGTTATACAGAAAATGGCTAGAGCCTCTATTTGTAAGATGTTATCTCACTAGATGAGTGTACACATGCCGTTTAATTAGCTCATTTATGTTCTTGCGACGGCACCTCAAATCTGTACAAAACAAGTTGCTTCAAGAGTTTGTATTTGGCTTTTGATTAGCTTGCTTGTTTGCTATGACACGTTGGCCTCATACATAAAAAGGTATTATAATTGCTCATGTATGTACAAGGTGTTATATGTGTTGGAAGTAGAATCGAGAGGAACGAGAGGAGACAACAATGAATCAACTGTGTACTCTTTATTGATGAATTTGGGGTATATATACAAGGTGAAGGGGCGCCTCTAGAGGAACCGACAAAAGGAACCGTCATAGAGGAACCGACATAGGAAGAGGCGCGACCGTACGGCGCTTGGACAATAAAACTAATCCTAACACTCCCCTTGTACAACGCCGTGCCTTGTATACAAAGAATTATTGATCTTGCAAATCTTCTTGTTCACAAGTATAATCCATCTTGAGTTTCTCCTCCAAAAACCCTGTGGGAAAAATATGAGGAGAATGGTGTGTATAATATGTTGTTAAAACTGCTTAAAATCCGGTGGGGAAATAAGGAGAAAATGATGCAACATATGATTGTTATTGTCTATTTGATAACTCATATGGGAAACCTTAAAAAGGGAAAAGCCCATAGCGAGTGTAGAGAACAATAAATATGCCTTATATACTTCCTTTAAAACCCGGTGGGGAAAACAGGAAGTATGACATATGATTTTTGAAATTCTCCCCCAAAAACCCTTTGGGAAAAATGTGAGGAGAATTGTATTTGATATGTTGTTAAAACTCCTTTAAAACTCAGTGGGAAAAGGAAGGAGAAAATGATACAACATATAATGATTATTGTCTCTGTTAACTCAATATGAATGAAATCCATAGAGTTTAGAGGACGATAAATATGTCTTGTATACTTTCGTAAAAACCCCGGTGGGGAAAACGGAAAGTATGACATATAATCTTATGCTGATACTACCTCATTAAAAACCTTGATGAGAACCTGAAAAGTAAACTCATAAAGGGAAAAAGAGTGTAATATGATGCTTTGAACAAGAATAGTTCAGGAAGATACTCCCCCTGACTCTTGCAAATCCCGAAGCCGTCGCATACCAATCCCATGAATCATTTCTGGGATGTTATAGTTGGTAGAGACTTGGTGAATAGATCAGCGAGGATATCGCATGATTTTAATTGCAAGATGTTTCTTCCCGGCTCGTCATGAGTTTATGGGGATAAAACGATTTAGTGCAATATGCTTAATGATATTGCTCTTTATGTAACTTGTTTTGCATCTATGCAACATAAGCAACATTATCTGTGTAGATAATGATAGGTGATTCGAGGGAACCAACACCACATGACTAATCTATGTGGTTTATCATTCCGTGAAGCCACACGTGTTAACATGAAGTATTGCATCTTAGAATGATCGTGGTAGTATAGTCACCAGAGTCTATTTGAAGACATCAATGGAGTGACAGGTCTACCATGTATGTACACATTGTAGGATCATGTAAGTAGCCAATACAAGTGTCTAAATTGGATTTCAGATTTCTCCGAAATTGATACAATATGTCAAGATATTTGGTGTCTTGGAGATATCGAAAGATATTCTTGATTCCTAGCCAATTCTGTGGTAGGTCCAATGGCACTGAGATATGGAACTTTACGTTCCAACATCTCTTCTCCATCTTCCCATGGATCTTTCTCTACGTCTAGAGATCGAACAATCCCTAGGAGATGGACATGACTTGTCTATATATATCAAGTTTCTCCAATTTCTGGATATAGGCATCATAGTGTACCATAATACTTGAGTGAAGGTGCTCGAGTTGTAGTCCCAAGCAACATTTGGGTTTATCCAAATTCTTCATCTCAAATCCGTCTTTTAGATGATCACGTGGTTCGTCGTTGTAGGAGTTATCCTTATGTATGAAAAACACACATGGGTGATCATCATGTAGGAGTAATCCTTTTTATAAGGAACTCACTACGTCGGTTGTACCAAAGTGTACCGACAACAATAAGGCATGTGGCGACTTATTGATTATTACACAATACATGTTGCATTTGCGTTTCGATTCGGACAGAGATTCCATCGGGAACCATACATGTCGGAATCTAGTGATCCACATGGATATGTTGTCACTACATCTATCAACTTCATAGATAGATGATTTTGTACTGCCAATGATATATGTATCGGAACGAGATTTCACTCATGTCTGGAGAGTAGGTCTCGGATCTCTGTGGAAACCCGACCTTATGCTACAAGCCTTGCTTTCTCACCACCTGGCATTTCTCATTCCGTTTCTGGAAGAAAACACATTAAACAATCCCATAGGGAATTTGTTTGGAAGAGCGAGGCTATATCTGCTTGGATCGCATCCTTTGATGAGTTCAGTCCTAGCAAGTGTGTTCACACTCAGCCATGGCCATGGTCTTTGGATCTGAATCATTGTGAAGGTTGTTTGCAATCATACAAGAGATATTTGTCGACAGTTGTAGGTTTTGGTTATATGAGTCTCCAGAATCGATATAGTTGGAGCAAATATCATGCACCCTTGATGACTTTTCGTGATTTCCCAATACGCGTGAGTCTGGGTGTTCCGATGTCCTAGCCAGTGTGTGCAAGCTGGAGCTGGGGTTGTGGAGGTTTCCCTTCCACTGTGTGTATACTACCCATCAGGTGTTCATCAACGCAAGGTCGACTTGCATTTACTGATTTAGAGGATTCCTCGATTTCCTTTGTTGCTTTGCAAAAAGCTGGATCCTGGTCAGAGGCCGTACTACCCCCCCCCCCCCTCTTTTTATGAAACAGGGAGTTGAGTGATTTTTATTGGTACCTCCACTCTTTCGGGCGCATTTCTAACCGGATTGAAAGATTTTGTAACACCTTTGAGATCAGTAAATGAATCTGGCAGGTTATTTGCATGTGTTGCAAATTTGTGAATCGAACGTAGAGTCCCGATTCTTGAGTACGTGGGTATGAGGAGGAACGTGAAGTCCCAATTGATTTCCTGGCATTCGATGTGGTACTTGAAATCTCCCCCTAATGCCTGGAAATAATCCTCCTTAAATATAAGCAATCAACGTACTAGGCTATGAATACATCCCTTAGAGCATCTCTAGCAGAACCCGCAAAAGGGGCAAACCCGCATAATAACCGCCCGATGCGGATTGAAAACCGCAAAAAGGTGGAGAACAGAACCCGCAAAATTACCCGACCCGTAAAAGATTTTGCAGGGCCCCGTGAATCCAGCCCTCGAAACCTTAAGTTAACAGATTTCGCGTCCAATTTTGAGGGGGCCTGCATCCCGCGCGAGTGGTTGGCGGGATGAACATTCAGTCCCCGACGGTGGCCTTCCGCCGTGAAACTCGCCGGAATCCGGCAAAATCACCGCCAAACTCGCGCGCGCCTTCCGTCCACCGTCGCTGGGGGCTCCGTCCACCGATGCTGGCCATGCAGATGATGCTGCCCTCGCGGCGCGGCGCCATGACGCGCGCGGCGTTGTTGAGCATGATGTCGAGCTTGCCATGACGCGCGCGGCGTTGACCTGCGCCTCGTCGGTGACGTCGCAGCGGGTGTAGGACGCGGAGTCGGCGCCGAGGTCGGCCGCCAGGGCGCGGCCCAGGTCGTCCTGGACGTCGGCGAGGATGACCTTGGACGCCAGGGCGCTTCACACTGGCCGCAGCTCCGGTCTTTCCTCTGAGGATGATCTGCATCGCTCGGAGCATCTTGCCGGTTGATTGAGCTAGCTTCGCAGCGAGCAACGGTAGCTCGTCTTGGATCTCCGTCCGCCGGCCGCGGGGGGCTCCGGGTTCCCGTCCATGCACGTCGCGGGGGGCTCCGTCCGCCGGCCGCCGGGGTTCGTCGGCCACGGCTGCGCACGAGGTACGTACTACATCGATCGATGCTACTGCGATCGAGGGAGGCTGTTTGCTGGTCAGATTGGGGAAAAATTGAGGGAAGAAGACAACGGAATATTCTACAGTATATTCGGTTTTGCAGTTCGATTTTACGGGTGCTGCTCCGCCACGCCTCGTTTCGAGCCAAAAAACGTGGGTTGCGCGACCTGCAAAACAGTTTTGCGGGTTCGCCTTTTGTAGGCTCTGCTAGAGATGCTCTTATGAGGGGTTTCAAGGTACTGGGTTATCGACGGATATCTGTACCCCACATAGATCCCTCATATGTGGGCCCATGATGTACGCTGCGGTGGTGAGATCGGTACGCGTGAAGCGCTTCTGAACTTACGCAGATGGGAAATGCTCGGAGGATTTCCACGTATCAATTGCAGAGGGGAAGTACTGCTATATGTAGTTAGTCAGTAGCAGCGTGTAAAACTGCATGACTCCAATGTAAAGTTGGTAAATTGCAATTCATTAACATGGGTCGTGCAATGAGAAAATCCTTTTGATCATAGACGAAACCAAAAACAATTGTGTATGGACACATAGGACATTGTGCTGAACTTCGATCCTCGGAGCCATGCACAAAATAGTGGAGGCATGTGAAGAGAATTCTGCAACAATATTTGTCCATTCGAATTGCTTTAATTCGATCTTTAGTCCAAACAATGGTTGGTTGGGACCACAAATATCACCTTGAATGTGTTCAAGGGACTGAAGTGATCCACTGGCACAATAGTGCAACTAAATCTCATGACTAGGAAAGTTTAGCTCATGCAAAACATGACCGATGGAATTGCATTATATGCAACATATGCTACGAGTTGGATGTATGTGTAGTACAATCCAGACAACAGAGGGGGTACATTTTCATATACTTGTTCCACATCCATCGGATTGGTACTCGTAGAAATCTATATATAGAATTGAAGAAGTTCCAATATGGAAGTCTTTATCAGATATATAGAATGTATGCAATTTTATTTATATCAGAGTGCTGATACAATATATACGTTCTATTACGAGAACACAAATGGACATTAATAAAATGACCACTAAGGAGATAGTGGGACTAGTTTAAGTCTCCAAACAATTTGGTTGAGGCGTGCTCAACCATAATGTTCTCCGTGCCTGTAGGGTCCTGTGACTTATGGAGAGTTATGGCGTTGCAAGGTCCAGTAGGAACATCTCGCGAACAAGCAGCTCCATTGGTGTCATCGGGACGAAGGTTGAAGTTGGCTTCAAACCTTTTCCCTTGAGGTGCTTTGCATCCCTGGGATTGCTGATACAGAATAGCCAGATGCTTTGGGGTCTTACACTTATTAGTGAGATGCGTGTAGCAGCCGCACTTGTAGCAAAGCTTAGTTTTTTTTTAAACTCATGCTTTGCGGTGTCTTTCCCACGGTCTGAGTTTCTAGGCTTCATGTTCCGGTTGCGCTTTCACTTACCATTGAATTTCGAAGGCTTGCCGTTGAAGGCAGCATCAAACTTTTGCCCGTTCGCGACATTCATATGAACTTCATGTAAAGGTTGAGAACCAACCGGGCGTTGAGAGCCATCTTTAGCGAGCAGCTCATCATGCTTTTCAGCCTGAAGTAATATATGAATAAGGTCGGAATAGACTTGGTAGTCGCATGCACGGTACTGGTGCTGGAGGATCCTGTCAGATGGAAGTATAATAGACAAAGTTTTTTTTCTATCTTCTCGCATCAGTAGGTTCCTTCCCGCAAAAGCGTAGTTTGGAACTGATTTTATGAACCTCATGATTGTACTCCCCGACATACTTGAAGTCCTGGAGTCGGAGATGTGTCCAATCATGGAGTGATTCAGGCATGACAATTGCCTTCTGCTGTTCATACCTCGTTTCGAGGGCCTGAAACAAGGTACTGGGGAATTCTTCTTCCAAGTAATCAGACTTGAGATCTGGATGAGCATGGTGCCTTATGATGTACAAAGCATCATATTTTTGCTCATCTGTCATCGGCGTGACTCCAGCCGGGAGTGAAACATCCGGAGCTTGGATTGCAAGCACTAACCACGGGACGCAAGGGCGATCTTTATGTCCATGACCCATTTAGGATAGTTGTGGCTGTTGAGAGCAAGTGCATAAAACTCTCGAGCCATCGTTTATCTATATGGGTAAACCAGAGAATATTAATTTCCATTTGGTAAATTAAAATCCATCATGGTTATGTCGTAATGAACGATGCAAAATATAGAAGTTTCAAGAAGTGGACTTGAACTCATTAGTGTGAACCTCAAATTGTTAAGTATGACACGTTGTAGATAATCTTCAAAAGAAATTTTGAAGTAGATCTAGTAGCATTAGCGGAGTATAAGATACTCACACTTCGAATAGTAGCGATAGATAAATCATAATGTCAAAAATGACAAAATGTAGGCTTAAATAGTAGCGATAGATAAATCTACATACTACCTCATGATCCCAAAACATCAATTCGAAGAAATCACTTTAAATTTTGCATCTATATTTGCAAGAAATTGAAAAACTCAATTGCAAATAGACATGTTAATCTCAACATGTGTCAAACATGGAAATATATACATATCTTTAAATGATTCCGGAATACATCGTACTCGACAGAGAAAAAGTACTATAGAGGTACTAAATTTATATTTGCAAGAAATTAAAAATCTCAATTGCAAATAGACGTAATTAATCTCGATACGTGAAAAACGTGGAAATAAATTACATCAATTTAGGATCTGGAATACATTGGTACTCAACAGAAAACAGTACTATAGAGGTACTTAATTTATATTTGCAGGAAATTAAAATCTCAATTACAAATAAATGTAATTAATCTCGACACGTGACGAACGTGGAAATATATTACATCAATATCTGGAATACATTTGTACTCAACAGAAAAAAGTACCAAAAACATGTACTGAATTAAACAGGGTCTAAAACAGTTTTAATGTTGTTAGAACTATGTTAGAATACTAATTTGTAAAAAGCCACACTATCTAGTATAGCAATTTAAGCAAATATATAGTACGTAATAGATGCTGGTGGCCCAGATCGCACGGAAATGGGGCTAAATAGCAGCCCATACAGGAACGGCCTGCCACAATGATCGGATAAGGGTCAACGACCGACCAGGATTGCCATCCCAGCGAGTCACGATCCCCAATCCACACGGGGCAGGCGCAGGTTCGCACGACTGACCGGCCGCATCACCGGCGACGGGCGCTCTCGCCGTGCTCATCCTGGGAGGAGGAGTCACCGGGGAGGTTGGTGCTGGGCGCGCCGCCGTTGGAGGCGCGGTTCGTGGGCCCGAGCGTCGCCGAGCTCTTTGTGCCGGTGTTGGCAGAACGGCTGCTTGCCAGCGGGGTACCGAGGGCCATGAGGCGGCGTGGAGCGCCTTTGCTCGGCGAAGGCGGAGGTGCGGCGGGCGTCGGGGACGGCAGGTGCGGCCCGACGGCATCGACGTCTACAACCGCGTGGTGCCGGAACCGAAGACGATGTAGGACGCGCCGGTCGTCGCCGAGACAAAAGGCGAGGGCGTCGCCATCCCGCGGGAGCGGGGCGCCGGCTTCGTCTTCAACAAGCGCATGGCTCGGAGACGGGAGCGTGGCGCCGGCTTCGTCTTCAACAACCACAGGGGTTGGAGACGGCCGCGGCGCAGCAACGTCCTCGTCATCGTTGACGACGACAATCTCGTCCTTCACGGGCCATCGTCACGAAGCAAGGGAAGAAGCAGAGACAGAAATCCAGGCATTTGTTTCTTCTCACCTTCGCCTGTTCTGGTCGCTCTCATCGGATAGCAGTGGTTCAGTTCTTCGATTTCGATGATGTCGAAGCCAGTTCTTTGTTGTGGCCTTCGATTTTTGGAGCGATGGAGGCCAACGCCTTCTTCCCGTTGTTCTGCTCCTTCGATTCAATCGCTGTTCTTCTGCTCCTTCGATTCTTTCTCGATGGATGAAAATCGCTCTCGGTAGAGCGTGCTGATAACGTGTTGAAAGTAGAATCGAGAGGAACGAGAGGAGACACCAATGAATCAACTGTGTACTCTTTATTGATGAATTTGGGGTATATATACAAGGTGAAGGGGCGCCTCTAGAGGAACCGACAAAAGGAACCGTCATAGAGGAACCGACATAGGAAGAGGCGCGACCGTACGGACACAGGCGTCCGTACGGCGCTTGGACAATAAAACTAATCCTAACAATATGAAACGTATAAACAAGCTAATAAACGCCAGCTATACACAAAAACAAATGTATAAGGTTCCATGCATGTATACATATTTCAGTTTTCTTAGCTTGGTTACACACTTGGCATGACACCTTGGATCCATAGTAAAACACAAGTAACCTCAATTGGATCTGTCCATCTACACAGGGCTTTTAGTTAAGCTTGTTTATATGCTTGCTATTCCACATTGGCCACATATAAAATAAAGACAATCAAACTACTCATCAGTTTCAGGTATGTACCAGGTGTCATAGCAAAGGTATAAACAAGCTAATAAACGCCAGCTATATGCATCAATTGATGCGGCCGGGGCGTTGTCCCCTTGTCGAAAAGATATATATGCCAGCTAGCTATACAAACAGACAAATGTAATGTATTTGCATTTGAGTTTTTATTAGCTTGGTTATGCAACTGCCATCACACCTTGGATACATACTAAGAAAAAAAGTAATCTATATGTGTACGCATGGCTTTTAATTTTTCTTCCTTATATGTTCTTAGCAAACGTACAAACAAGTTAATTGGAACTTGGAACACAGCTATACACACATAGAAGTGTGACGCTCCCTTAGTGGTGGTTGTTACTTCGGCTCAGGTTGTTGGTGGCTGATGTAAATAACTCTATGTACACAACTGATATAACTCTACGTACACTGAATATTTGTTTTAGCTGGAAAATGAAATTGGATGTACATTGCCTGTATAAAAGTAGAGGCCTGCAAAAAATATTGAACCTGTAAATAAAAGTTAGTTGTTGTAATGTAAAGAAGTCATTAAGTAAAACATAATGGGTATAAATAGCGTGGTTATTTATATGGTGGTATTGTCCACAAGCAATGAGTTAAGTTACCATTTCGAATATCGTCATTTCAGTTTTATTCCGCATATACCAAAGATTAATAAAGGAAAAAATCTAACCATAGCCTTAAGATATGTTGGTCCCCCATCATTCACTTATCAGTACATGTGAAGTATTGGATCACTCCAGATTCCGATTCTATAACTTTCTCAACATACTACTAACACTATGATCCACACACGCTATCATATGATGGGAACCAAAAGACATTAACATAACAACATACAACTCAAATAATTCATAGAGATATCACCAAACCATACGATAAAAAGTAAACCACTCAAACATAATCGAGATGCAGTTGATCATCGGTAAAAAGTCTATAAGAGTGAACACCATGTTCAACTAGCGGATCACAAAATTTGTGAGAGAGTGTACCACTATAGAGAGGGAGCAGATATTGATGAAGATGTGGGAAAGGTACCACGGTGAGAAGAGGCAACGACAACCATGAGGGCGGCGCCTGCTACGCCGGCTGGCCAAGGGGAGCTCCACCCCATGGCCCTGCTTTCTCCTTGAATACTGGAAGTTGTCGATAATCCTTCCTTTGTAGAGGGCATCCAATGGGAAGAAAACTTGTGATAATGGATGGCCTCCATGAAAATTAGAGTTTCATCTCATTATATAGACCAGGACAATGTTTCTTGCTTTCTGATCAATGCCCCTTTGACCTAAGCACTCCCAGGCACCTCTAATGTTCCTATGCCTCATCTATATCCTCATGATTCCATAGGGTCTAATCAAATCCATCAAGTATGACAAGAGTTAGAGCAAATCCCGTCATCCACTTACGGAATCTCGTAAACAGATTTGGCCCTTCGGTAGAACATACTTAAAAGACGCGTGTGATAGAATAGATATCTGTCTAATTGTAGTTGGTAGAATTAGATTAGAACTGAACTTTACTGTCCGTGTTCTGTACGTGTTGTTACCTGTAATTGACCCTACTATAAATACATGATACGATGCCACGCCTGAGTTGCGTTGTGCATCGCTCCCTCAATTGATCTACTTCGTATTACATGGTATATATCAGCCTGACTTCGGTTCTAGGTCATGTCTTCCGCTGCCGCCGCCACCACGGCTTCCCCTTCGGTCGCCGCTTCCTATCTCTCCCTCGGCTTTGCTCTGCCACCGACGGTCCTGACCACCTCTGCCGGTGTCCAATCTTCTGGCCCAGTGAACTTCGGGAATCTCATCACCCTGAAGCTGTCCCCAAACAACCATCTGTTTTGGAGATCGCAGGTGGTCTCTCTCATCCGGAGTAATCTCCTGCATGGCTATGTCGAGGGTACCTTGTTGTGCCCCGAGGCTACTGTCACCGTCCCGGCTACCGACGGTGGTGCTCAATCTACGGCGCCGAATCCGGCGTTTATTGCGTGGATTCAGCAGGATCAGGCGATCTTAAATGCCTTCCTCTCTTCATCAACACCTGAGGTCGGCGCCATGATTATGTTCGCCAAGACCTCGGCTGAGGCATGGTCGACGCTGGAGCGCATGTTCGCTTCGCGCTCGTCTGCTCGCTCCGCTCAGATTCGGAAACAACTTGCTGACACGAAGAAACTTGATTCCTCGGCTGCCGTCTACTTCAACAAGATCAAGTCTCTCTCCGATACACTGACCTCCATTGGTGAGCCTCTCCGCCCCGAGGAATTCACGTCCTTTGTCCTTGACGGGTTGGATGAGGAATACGACTCGCTGTATGAGGTCGTCCTCGACCGTGAGACGCCAATGCCAGCACATGATTTGTATGCGCGCCTTCTCTCCACTGAGCAACGTGTGGAAGGTCGCCAGTCGTCTCCGATGAACATCCACTCGGCAAAATCGCCAAGACCGGCGGGAAGCAGTTCCGTCCGCCATCTGCTGGTGCCTCTTCGATGCCCTATCGTCCTGCCAACTCTGCGCCCAAGCCCTCCTATGTCCCCAAGCCGGCTCCCACCGGGGGCAATGGTGATGCATCATATGGTCGCGGTGGGCGCAGCACGATCTGTCAGCTATGCGATGCGCCTAGACATGTTGCCTCTCGATGCTTCAAAAGGTTTAACAAGAGCTTACTTGGTGTTGGCAATGATGGGAGTTTTCTGGAACGACAATTGGCCATGGCCAATCATGTCTATGGACCTCAAGGGCAGACCCCCTCGTTCCCCGTTGATCCTGCTTGGTATATGGACACTGGCGCAACCGACCACATGACGGGGGAACTCGAGAGGCTGCAGATGCGGGAGCCCTACCAGGGCAAGGAGCATGTTCATACGGCCAACGGTGCAGGTATGCGTATTCATCATGTTGGTCAAGCAATTCTTCCTACTACTCCTTCCGCTAGGCCTATTCATCTTCGTAATATTCTTCATGTTCCCTCGGTCGTAAAAAATCTTTTATCTGTTCATAGACTTTCTCATGATAATAAGGTTATTGTTGAGTTTCATCCTAATAGTGTTTTTGTTAAGGATCTGGATACGAGGGCCATTCTACTTAGAGGAGGGTGCCGTGGTGGTCTATACTTTCTCGAGTCGCCAAATTTCAAACAAGTCTTCAGCGCTCTTAAAGCGTCTTCATCACAGTGGCATGCACGTCTAGGTCATCCATCGCTTCAGATTGTTCAGCATGTTCTTCATCGTCATGAGCTTCCTTCGGTGTCCAATAAAGTTAGTTCAGTTTGTGATGCCGGTCAACTAGGCAAGAGTCATCAGTTGCCATTTTCTCTTTCTCAGCATGTAACAAACGCTCCTTTAGAGCTTATATATTCAGATGTGTGGGGCCCTGCCCAAACTTCCGTGAGTGGTCATAATTATTATGTCAGTTTTGTTGATACTTATTCTCGGCTCACATGGTTTTACTTAATTAAGGGCAAAAGTGATGTGTTTGATGTCTTCCTTCAATTTCAAACCCATGTTGAACGCTTACTCCAACACAAAATATTGCATGTTTAATCTGATTGGGGTGGCGAGTACATTTAGTTGAATGCTTTCTTTCAGAAACTTGGCATCTCTCATCGTGTTTCATGTCCCCACACACATCAACAAAATGGTAGTGCTGAACGTAAACATCGTCATATTGTCAAAACTGGCCTTGCTTTGCTTGCTCATGCGTCCGTCCCATTTAGGTTCTGGAGTGATGCCTTTATTACGGCTTGCTTTCTTATTAATCGCATGCCGTCTCGTGTTATTCACATGCAAACTCCACTTGAGTGTATTCTTGGTGAAACTCCAGATTATACTTTCTTTAAGGTTTTTGGATGCGCTTGTTGGCCTAACTTGCACCCGTACAACGATCACAAACTTCAGTTTCGCTCCAAAAAGTGTGTGTTCCTAGGGTATAGTCCCCTTCACAAAGGATAAGTGCCTCCATGTTCCTACCAACCGTGTCTACATTCGTCGCGATGTCATATTTGATGAGAATGTTTTCCGTTTTCTAATCTTCCATCATTAGATTCTCCATCCACTTCTAATTCATCTCCGGTTTTGCTTGACCAATTTGAAGATATTGCGCATTCCCCATTGTTGCTTCCTAACCATGGTGCAGGTACCGGACGTGGTGCGTGATACGTCTCCAACGTATCCATAATTTCTGCTGTTCCATGCTTATATTATACCATTTGCTACATGTTTTATATACACTTCGTATCACTTTTATGCATTTTCTGGGACTAACCTATTAACAAGATGCCACAGTGCCAGTTCCCTGTTTTCTGCTGTTTTTGGTTTCAGAAAGTTACTTCTGGAAATATTCTCGGAATTGCACGAAACAAAAGGCCAAGTCCCTATTTTTCCAGCACGTACACGGAGTCCGAAGGAGAGACGAAGGAGAGCCACGAGGTGGCCAAACCACCAGGTGGCGCGGCAGTGGGCCCAGCCGCGCCTGCCTGTGGTTTGGGCCCCTCGGGGGTCCGCCGACATCGCCCCTTCGCCTATTTATTCCCCGAGACGCGAAAACCCTAAAACACCGAGCCTTTCATCCAGAACATATTCGCTGCCTGAAGCTCTTCCCGGCACCCTGCCGGAGAGGGGAATCATCACCGGAGGGCTCTACATCGCCATGCCCGCCTCCGGAGTGATGCGTGAGTAGTTCATCCTTGGACTATGGGTCCATAGCAGTAGCTAGATGGTTGTCTTCTCCACTTGTGCCATCATGTTTAGATCTTGTGAGCTGCCTATCATGATCAAGATCATCTTATTGTAATGCTACATGTTGTGTTTGCTGGGATCTGACTTATATTGATACCTATGTGGAGCTGAATATTATATTATCATGTCTATGTCATTTGTGATCTTGCATGCTCTCCGTTACTTGTTGAAGCCTTGGCCAAGTGAATACTTGTAACTCCAAGAGGGGGTATTTATGCATGATAGTTGGGTTCAACCTCTATTTAACCTGGGATAGTGACAGCAAGTTCTAAGGTTGTAGATGTGTTGTTGCCACTAGGGGTAAAACAGCAATGCTTTATTCAAGGATGAATGTATTGTTTACATTACGCACATTACTTAATGCAATTGTCTGTTGCTTGCAACTTAATACTGGAAGGGGTACGGATGTTAACCGGAAAGTGGACTATTTAGGCATAGATGCATGCTGGATAGCGGTCTATGTACTTTGTCGTAATGCCCAAATGAATCTCATAGTAGACACCACAGCTCACACATGCATGTTATATGCACTTATCAATTGTCAATTGCCCAGCTGTAATTTGTTTACCCAGCATGTTAGTTATCTTATTGGAGAGACACCACTAGTGAACTGTGGACCCCGGTCCATTCTTTTACATCTGAAATACAATCTACTGCAATCATTGTTCTCTACTGTTTTATGCAAACAAACATCATTTTCCATTCGATACGTTTAACCCTTTGTTTTCAGCAAGCCGGTGAGATTGACAACCTCACTGTTAAGTTGGGGCAAAGTAATTTGATTGTGTTGTGCAGGTTCCACGTTGGCACCGGAATCCCTGGTGTTGCGCCGCACTACACTCCTTCACCAACACCTTCGAAGCAAACCTCGTTTTCCTACTGGTTCGATTAAACCTTGGTTTCATACTGAGGGAAAACTTGCTGCACTCATCATACCTTCCTCTTGGGGTTCCCAACTGACGTGTGACGTACAAGCATTGTTTCTGGCACTTGCCGGGGAGATTTCCTCGTCAACTTAGAGCCACCAACACGTTTTCTGGCGCCGTTGCCGGGGAAAACCGAATTGCTTCTGCAAGGGGAGTCTCTCACACCAATCTTTTACTTTGTTATTTGTCTTGCTTAGTTTATTTTTATTTAGTCTTGTTTGCTCTCTTTATCAAAAACACAAAAAAATTAGTTCCTTTTTATTTCGAATTACTATTATGACTAGTTGTTTTCAATGTCTTATCTCTATGAAACTGGGTCTCGTTATAAGAATTACCGCTTCTCTCCAAAAGGAAAACATCTATGGGAACAAATAAGAAGATTGAATGGTTTTGCTAAGGGTTCTACATATGATGAATCCTACTGCTTTAATGAATCTCTTTGCTATAGAAGGCACAAACATCTCCCTTTCCAATGTGAGTATACTGATAATGAAACCTTGGCTGCCTATGCTAAAGGAAACTATGATTTTGGTAATCTTGAACAAATTGAAGAGTTTATTGTTTTTAAGGGTGCCCTTGAAATTAGTTCTTATCTTGAACATAAAACTGATGCCCCTTATAAATCTGAATGTATTGCCATACTTAAATATTGTTGTGATACCTACAAGGATAATAATTCTTACATTACTGAACATCTTGAGAGGATGTTTCCTCAAAAAGATGAAACTTGTGCCTTGCAGGAACCTGAGGAAGAGGAAATTGCTGAAACTGTGATCTCATTGGATGAAAAAGAGGAGGAGAGTGAAGAACAAAAGGAGGATCTACCTTCTAATGACAGTAACTCTTCAACTCTTACACTATTTAATTGCCCTCCATGCCTACCTAAGGAGGAAGAGTGTTATATTGTTGAATGCCATGATTCTTTTGAAATATCTCCTTTTGATAAATTTTACGTAACAAGCTCCTTGACTCAAGAAAACGAAATTTCAGAAATAAAACAATGGCTCCCTAATGCTATATATGATAATGCTCTTGATGATGGTCCTATATTGCCTAATGATATTTTTATACTACTATTGTCAAAAGTGGGTTTAATGACCCCACTGTTTTTGAACTTAATAAAAATTATGTGTTTGTAGATCATGAAAAGCATGCTTTATGTGATAGTTATATAGTTGAGTTTGTTCATGATGCTACTGAAAGTTATTATGAGAGAGGAAAAGATGGTTTTAAAAGTTTTCATGTCACTAAAATACCTCTCTTTGTGTTGGAAGTTTTAAAGTTGGATTTGTTGCATCTTCCTATGCTAGCTGCTTTATGCTTCAATGATTTGTTTACTACAATATTCCTCTGCATAGGAAGTGGGTTAGACTCAGATGATTTTGATATTTGCCTCTTGATGCTCTCTTTGTTTTTCAACTCTTATTCTTATGCGAGCATCATTAAAATCCTAAAGCCTAGCTGAAAGGCATTAAAGAAAAGCACTTGTGGGAGATAACCCATGTCAAGGAGTTTTGTTACTTCTGTAGCAACTCCTTTGTATCTTTATTTTATCGCAATGTTGTGCCAAGTAAAGTTCTATATTGAAAGTTGATGCAAGATTTGGATTTCTGCGCAGTGACAGATTTTTAGCTGTCACGGATTTGAGCTTATCTCCCTGTAGAAAATTCAAAAAATTCTGAGAAAAATCACGCATATTCCTGAGATATGTACGCAACTTTCATTATTTTAGGCCAGATCCATCTGAGCAACTTAAGTGCCTCGAAAAAATTCGTCATTCCAGACTGTTCTGTTTTTGACAGATTCTGCCTTTTGTTTTGCATTCGCTCTTTTACTGTGTTTGTGTGGATTTCTTTGCTCCACAAAGCATTGGTGGCTGTAGCTAATGTCCAGAAGCTTTGGGATTGATTGTATCATTACAGAATATGAGAATTTTTGATTATGCACTAACCCTCTAATGAGAACTGTCTTGAGTTTGGTGTGAAGGAAGTTTTCAAGGATCAAGCGAGAAGGGTGATATTATGTGATCAAGAAGAGTGAAAAGCCTAAGCTTGGGGATGCCCCCGTGGTTCATCCCAACCATATTCAGAGAGACTCAAGCGTCTAAGCTTGGGGATGCCCAAGGCATCCCCTTCTTCATCAACAAACTTATCAGGTCATCTCTAGTGAAACTATATTTTAATTCTTTCACATCTTATGCGCTTTACTTGGAGCGTCTGTGTGTTTTTATTTTTGTTTTTGTTTGAATAAATTCGGATCCTAGCAATCCTTGTGTGGGAGAGAGACACGCTCCGCTTTTTCATGTGAATACTCATGTTCTTCACTTATATTTGTTGAGTATTCTTAACTAGCTACTGCAGTGCTTTTAGCTCCTGTTTTTCATGCATCTCTTCGAGCTGTTAGCACTTGTTTATAAATACTCTCTTGCTGCATTATATTATCATTTGGAGAGTTTATGTTTAAATAAATTATTGGTGTTTGTTTGGAAGAAAGAAAATGCTACATGTAGTAGTTGGTATTGGAAAAGACATATGCATTCTTGTAGATCATTGTCTTGTTTTGATTTGATGCTTTGCAATTGTTTTGAGCTCTCAAGTAGATCATGTTTAAGCTCTTGCATCATGTAGTTAAAGCCTAGTAGTGGAGAACTACCGTAGAGCTTGTTGAGACTTGGGATGCATATTTGTTCTCTCTAAGGTCTAGATATTTTCTGGTAAAATGTTTGAGCAACAAGGAAGACAGTGTAGAGTCTTATAATACTTGCAATATGTTTTTATGTGATTCTTGCTGTACCGGTTTATACTTGTGTTTGCTTCAAACAACCTTGCTAGCCTAAACTCTGTACTGAGAGGGAATGCTTCTCGTGCATCCAAAACTTGAGCCAAAACCCATGCCATTTGTGTCCACCATACCTACCTACTATGTGGTATTTCCTGCCATTCCAAGTAAATATTTCATGTGCTACCTTTAAACTATTCAAAACTTTATTACTCCTTATTTGTGTCAATGTTTTATAGCTCATGAGGAAGTATGTGGTGTTTTATCTTTCAATCTTGTCATTTACTTCTGACAGACTTTCACCTGGACTAGTGGCATATACATCCGCTTATCCAATAATTTGCAAAAAGAGCTGGCAACGGGGTGCCCAGCCCCAATTAATTACAACTTTCATTAATAATTCTCTTCACATGTTTTGCCCTGATTTATCAGTAAGCAACTTAATTTTGCAATAGACACTCCTCCATGGTATGTGAATGTTGGAAGGCACCCGAGGATTCGGTTAGCCATGGCTTGTGTAAGCAAAAGGTTGGGAGGAGTGTCATCTATAAAGAAACTAAAATACATGTGTAAACAAAAGAGAAGAGGGATGATCTACCTTGCTGGTAGAGATAACGTCCTTCATGGGAGCCGCTCTTTGAAAGTCTGGTTGACAAGGGGGTTAGAGTGCCCACTACCATTCGTTGACAACAACAAACACCTCTCAAATACTTATTTTGTGCTCTCTATATGCTTTCGAAAACTTAAAAAGCTCTAGCACATGATTTAATCCCTGCTTCCCTCTGCGAAGGGCCTATCTTTTACTTTATGTTGAGTCAGTTTACCTACTCCTTTCTATCTTAGAAGCAAACACTTGTGTCAACTTTGTGTGCATTGATTCTTACATATTTACTTATTGCACTTGTTATATTGCTTTATGTTGACAACTATCCATGAGATATACATGTTACAAGTTGAAAGCAAATGCTGAAACTTAATCATCCTTTGTGTTGCTTCAATGCCTTTTACTTTGAATCTATTGCTTTATGAGTTACCTCTTATGCAAAACTTTTTGATGCTTGTCTTGAAAGTACTATTCATGAAAAGTTTTTGCTTATATGATTCATTGTTTACTCTTTATCTATTTGTTAGCAAACTATAGATCATTGCTTTGAGTCACTTCATTCATGACATGAGCCTTGCAATATATTGATCAAGATTGTGTGAAAGCATGTCTCCTCAGAAATTATTTGTTGTTATCGTTTTACCTACTCGAGGACGAGTAGAACTAAGCTTGGGGATGCTTGATACGTCTCCAACGTATCCATAATTTCTGCTGTTCCATGCTTATATTATACCATTTGCTACATGTTTTATATACACTTCGTATCACTTTTATGCATTTTCTGGGACTAACCTATTAACAAGATGCCACAGTGCCAGTTCCCTGTTTTCTGCTGTTTTTGGTTTCAGAAAGTTACTTCTGGAAATATTCTCGGAATTGCACGAAACAAAAGGCCAGTCCCTATTTTTCCAGCACGTACACGGAGTCCGAAGGAGAGACGAAGGAGAGCCACGAGGTGGCCAAACCACCTGGCGCGGCAGTGGGCCCAGCCGCGCGCCTGTGGTTTGGGCCCCTCGGGGGTCCGCCGACATCGCCCCTTCGCCTATTTATTCCCCGAGACGCGAAAACCCTAAAACACCGAGCCTTTCATCCAGAACATACGCTCGCCTCGCTCCGCCGTCGTCAACCCTAACTCGGGGGGTTTTCTGAAGCTCTTCCCGGCACCCTGCCGGAGAGGGGAATCATCACCGGAGGGCTCTACATCGCCATGCCCGCCTCCGGAGTGATGCGTGAGTAGTTCATCCTTGGACTATGGGTCCATAGCAGTAGCTAGATGGTTGTCTTCTCCACTTGTGCCATCATGTTTAGATCTTGTGAGCTGCCTATCATGATCAAGATCATCTTATTGTAATGCTACATGTTGTGTTTGCTGGATCTGACTTATATTGATACCTATGTGGAGCTGAATATTATATTATCATGTCTATGTCATTTGTGATCTTGCATGCTCTCCGTTACTTGTTGAAGCCTTGGCCCGTGAATACTTGTAACTCCAAGAGGGGTATTTATGCATGATAGTTGGGTTCAACCTCTATTTAACCTGGATAGTGACAGCAAGTTCTAAGGTTGTAGATGTGTTGTTGCCACTAGGGTAAAACAGCAATGCTTTATTCAAGGATGAATGTATTGTTTACATTACGCACATTACTTAATGCAATTGTCTGTTGCTTGCAACTTAAACTGGAAGGGGTCGGATGTTAACCGGAAAGTGGACTATTTAGGCATAGATGCATGCTGGATAGCGGTCTATGTACTTTGTCGTAATGCCCAAATGAATCTCATAGTAACACCACAGCTCACACATGCATGTTATATGCACTTATCAATTGTCAATTGCCCAGCTGTATTTGTTTACCCCAGCATGTTAGTATCTAATTGGAGAACACCACTAGTGAACTGTGGACACCCGGTCCATTCTTTTACATCTGAAATACAATCTACTGACAATCATTGTTCTCTACTGTTTTTATGCAAACAAACATCATTTCTCCATTCGATACGATTAACCCCTTTGTTTTCAGCAAGCCGGTGTGAGATAGACCACCCATGTTAAGTTGGGGCAAGTTTTGATTGTGTGAGGCGAGTTCCACGTTGGCACCGGAATCCCTGGTGTGCGCCCCACTACACTCCTTCACCAACACCTTCGAAGCAAAC